>VWZI01019941.1:1457674-1520240 GCA_013396835.1 Psilopogon haemacephalus
AAAAAAAAAGAATCACAGAATCATAGAATCAGTTGTGTTGGAAAACGCTTCTGAGATCACCAAGTCCAACCATCAACCCAACCCCACCATGGCCATTAAACCACGTCCCCAAGTGCCACATCCACAGGTTTCTTGAACACCTCCAGGGCTGGTGACTTCACCACCTTCCTGGGCAGCCTGTTCCAATCCTTGATCACTCTTGCACCAAAGAAATTTTTCCTCCCATCCTCTCTAAACTTCGCCTGGCACAATTTCAGGTCATATCCCCAACGAAGTTTGAAGAACATCCAGGAGGCTCACAAAATGAAGACAAACACACCTTCTTGCCACAGAAGAGCTAGAAAATAACTTCAGGCTGTTTATTTGCAGGTTATTTGCACAGAGGTGTTTGTTTTCGTGCCCTGAGTGCAGCTGATGTTTGTACAGCTCTCTGAACTGCATTTAGATCAGCATGGATGGCTTTAACATGTGTGGGGTTTAAAAACCCAGCAAAGGTTAAAATCACTGCACCTCTAAGGTGGAAGGGGGATGGTTGTATGGCAGTGTTGCAGGATTGAAGACATCTTCCTTGAAGGAGCTTTGAGAGGGTTAGGGGAAGAAGGGAAGATTCTAGTCAGGGCAAAGGCAAGTCCCAGAGCAGGTCTGGGTTTTGCAGAGCACCTTGCAGTCAGGAGGAGATGCAGTGTAAAGCATGTGTTGGCTTCTGTTGTGTTTGGTAGGGATTCTGTTGTCACTCTGTGATCATGAGCTGCTGTTAATGGGCGAGGAGCTCGGCAGGGCCAGAAATACCAGCAGAGGAAATACAAACTCAAATGATCTGTCTCATGCATTAGCAACAAAACTAAATTGAGAGGGCACACTGTGCAGTGTTAGAGATTCATAGATTCACAGAATGGTTTGGTTGGAAGGGACCTTGATGATCATCTAGTTCCAGTCCCCCTGCCATGGGCAGGGACACTTCTCACTACACCACATCACTCAAGGCCCCATCCAACACCTCCAGGGAGAGAGCATCCACAGCCTCCCTGGGTAACCTCTTCCAGTGTCTCACCCTCACTGGCAAGAATTTCTTCCAAATCTCCAGTCGATATTTGCCCTCCTCGAGCTTTAACCCAGTCCCTCTTATCCTATCACTACAAGGCCTTGTTGAAAGTCTCTCTCCAGCTTTCTCCTAGGCCCCTTTCAGGTACTGGATAAATGATTTAAAGCAAGAAACAAGATACTTGTGAAGTAGAGCTCTGGTGCCAGCGCAGGACAAGAGGATGGTTAGATGAGATGGGATCATACCAACATCTCCCTTCAGAAGCTACCATTTGATCCCGATTAATTCAGCTTTGAATAGCTAAACTTAAGAGACCAACAGCCCAGGCAATGAGTGTGTTTGATTTGTGAGGTCCATATTCAGGTGAAGCACTAGCAAACTAAAAAGAAAACAGCAAAACAGACCTGGGCAAAGCCACAAGAGGGGAAGAGGATTGTTCTGGAAGTTAGCCACAGGCCTTTTCAGCAATGTTGTTTTTCTCTATTGCCTCATCACTCACAACATAAGTTATTAATTGGTATTAATTGATTACATTCCCTATTCATGACTCATAGTCAGGAACAGCTCTGACAAGTTAATTCTTCATTAACTGTGGTTTTGGGGGTTTCTAATTTATTTTAGCATATTCTTCTCTAACAGAGGCTAAATTATTCTCTGCTTTAGTACTGAATGGAAAATGTCCTATTCAGCTCACATCAAGGAAATTACCACTTCTTGCCTCAGTAATTTCAGCTGGCCCCCGCTGCACAGAACTGATGCTAACAACTGGTACAGCACCAAGTAAATGAAATGGTAGTGGCTGTGTTGTTTTCACATGATAATAGCCCATCCCTGCATCTACAATACTCTTGACAGCCAAGTGTTGCCAGGCTTAATTCTGACCAGCCTAATTGTGGTGTAGATGCAGCATGAGTTACTTTAATGAGCTGAAGAGCAAACGCAGGTTACTGCCTTCATCCCATGTCAAATGTTTAAAGCGAGAAACTTGCCCTCTGGATGCCATGGGTGAAATCTCTCAGAGATGGGGAAGACAAAATAGTGCTCCCATTCTTCACCTCAGCTGCTGCTGTGACACAGCAAGAGGGCTAATCAGCCCTCAGGGAGAACTGGCCGAGGTAACTCACAGTGAGGTCAAATTGTTTAGTTATAGAATCATAGAATTGTTTTGGTTGGAAAAGCTCTCTAAGATCATTGAGTCCAACCATCAACCCAACTCCATCATGGACATCAAACCATGTCCCCAGGTGCTATGTCCACGTGTTTCTTGAACACCTCCAGGGAACGGAGACTGCACCATCTCCCTGGGCAGTCTGTTCCGATCCCTGACCACTCTTTTAGCAGTATTTTTGGGGTCTAAACCTCCCTTGGCACAATTTCAGGCCATTTCCTCTTGCCCTATTGCTAGTTACTTGGGAGAAAAGACCAATCCTCACCTGGCTCCAATCTCCTTTCAGGGAACTGTAGAGAGCAATGAGGTCTCCCCTCAGCCTCTTTTTCTCCAAACAAAACAATTCCACTTCTCTCAGCTGCTTCACACCAACCCTGCTCTCCAAGACCATTCACCGGCATCATTGCACTTCTCTGGACTCACTCCAGTTCCTCAATGTCTTTCCTGGAGTGAAGGACCCCAGACTGAATCCAGTACTCAACCTGTGGCCTCACCAGTGCCAAGTGTGGGGGCACAACTACTTCCCTGTTACTGCTGGCCACACTATTGCTGGTACAGGCCAGGATGCTGGTGGCCCTCTTGGTCATGTGGGCACACTTCAGCCAGCTGTCAACCAACACCCCCAAGTCCTTCTCTGTTGGGCAACTCTCCAGCCACTCTGCCTCAAGCCTGGAGGATTTATGGGGTTGTTTTGACCCAAGTGCAGGACCCAGCACTTGGCTTTCTTAAACCCTGTACAATTAGCCTGGTCCCCTGCATCCACCTTGGCCAGAGCTCTTTTCAGAGCCTTCCTATACCCTCCAGCAGATCAACACTGCCACCCAATTTACTGTCATCTGCAAACCTCCTGAGGGAGCACTGAATTCCCTCAACATCTTGATTAAAAAAAAAAAAAAAGTATATTAATTACTTCTCATGTCCTTTACTCTCTCCTTTTCAGAAAGTTTCAGCAATCTTTTTCTCCAGAACTTTAAAAAGAACATGCTGAGAAAACTGTCATTTGTGGAGTTGTAACTGTCTTCTCTGTCTCAGGTCCACTGGATTTTGACATTCCTTGGGGGATATCAGAGCTTTGCAGGAGTGACAAACAGCAGTGCAGAAATATCAAGCAGATTCAGCAGTTCAGCTCATTCAAACCTCACCCTGTCAGACCTCAAGCAAGCTACCCTGCTGACAACTACCAAAGGTCTGAGACAGATGTAATTTTGATTTGTGTAAATCCAATGTAAATTTTGGTGCCCAGATTTTTGTCACGGCCTCTTAGAGGAAAGCAGCTGCAGGGTCCAGTTTGATACTGGAAGCTCCCTGTTGTTGGATGAGGATACATGGTTGAGGAACACGTATGCATAGTTTGTTGAGATGATTTGTAGATTGGTTTAGGTTGGAAGGGACCTGAAGGATCATCTAGATCCAACCCCCATTTTCCCTAAATAAACAGGAAAACAACTCGTCTGTGACCCAGCCACCATCCCCAACTCCTGTTGTTGATAAAATGAGTCTGTCTTGGTCCCGTGGTGAATATATCCCAGAGTCAACTCTAGAACGACTTTCAATTCATCAGTTCACTGAAGGGGGCCTATTAAAAAATATATATATTTAAAAATAAACAGCTTCTTATCCATCCAATGGCATCTCTGTAATGTATTTTTATCATGCCTCAGATGACTTGACTGAAGATCTGAAATGTTCTTTCTTTCAGAGCTGGAATAGACAATGGATCCCTGGGAGAAAGCTATTTTGGTTCCCAAATCATTAACATCATTATTAGAACCTGTGGGTCTCCAAATAGGCTAAATGGATTGGACAGACAAGTCTCAAAGATGTTTGGAGAGGTGGATATCAAAGTACTGAGATGCTGTTTGAAACCCCCATGGCAATATCTGTGGTTCTTGAGCCTGGGAGGCTGGATGATGCTTTTCAGATTCTAGACTAATTACCAGGCATCCTCAGCAGCTTTGGGGATGACACCAAGCTGTGTGGTCCATTCAAAACACTGGAGGGAGGGGACTTGAACAAGTTGGAGAGGTAGGTGCAAACCAACCTCACAAAGTTCAGCAAGGCCAAGTGCAAGGTCCTGCACTCGGGTCAGAGAAATCCCAAACACAGATCCAAGGTGGGTGAGCAGTGGCTCCAGAGCAGTCTGGAGGAGAACTTGGGGTTGTCAGTGGGTGACAAACTCCCCATGAGCCAGCAATGGCTGCTGGCAGCCCAGAAAGCAGCTGTGTGCTGAGCTGCATCCAAATCAGGGAGAGCAGCAGCACAGAGAGGGGATTCTGCCCCTCTGCTCTACTCAGACCCCACCTGCAGCACCGCCTCCAGTTCTGGTGCAGCCAGCATAAAAGACATGGAGATGCTGGAGAAGGTGCAGAGGAGGTCACAAAGATGATGAGAGGACTGGAGAGCCTCCCCTATAGGGACAGGCTGGAAGAGTTGGGGCTGTGCAGCCTGGAGAAGAGAAGGCTCCAGGGAGACCTTAGAGCAGCCTTCCAGTACACAAAGGGGAATACAGGAGAGCTGGGGAGAGACTTTTGACACAGATTTGTAGAGACAGGATAAAGGTCAAGGGCTTTGAGTGGTAAGAGGGGAGATGGAGATTGGAAATTAGGAATAAATTCTTGACAGTGAGAATGGTGAGACTCTGGAACAGGGTGCCCAGGAAGGTTGTGGATGCTCCTTCCCCAGAGATGTTGAAGGCCAGGCTGGATGAGGCCTTGAGCAACCTGCTGTAGAGGAAGGGGTCCCTTCCACTAGATTGGAACTGGTTGTTCTTCAAGGTCCCTTCCAATCACCCAATTCTATGAATCTCTAAATCTTTAGAAGTATTGTGTGAAACCTGCTTCTCTGTAAATAGGATAGAAATGCTTAGAAGTAGCTAAGAGTATAATCAGGGTTTTTCTCATTCTATATTTCAATGTCACTTTTCAGGAGAGAATTTGTATGAAATACAATTTCTCTTTCTCACCTATCCAAGAGTATCACAAAAGGCAAATGCAAAGTGAGTGCATTACATTCCAGTCAATTAGCATCACAAAATTATGTCTCTAGACAACCTCATGAAAAGTCCCTCTGCAGCCTTCCTGTAGGACCCCTTCATGTGTTGGAAGGCAGCTTTAAGGTCTCCACAGAGTTTTCTCTTCTCCAGACAGAACAGCCCCAGCTCCCTCAGCCTATCCTCATAGCAGAGAAGCTCCAGCCCTTGGATCATCTTTGTGGCCACTTCTGAACCCACTGCAACAGCTCTGTGTCCTTCTTATGATAATATAGTTAAAGGTTCATTTAAATTTTTGTACATATTCTGTAGATTCAGAGTACTGAGTATTGTTCAATAAATAAATATGCACAGTAAAGATACTTTCTATTAATACTTTTTTTTCCCTTTCAGATATGCTAAAAGCTGATGGGAGCCACTTTCAGACCAGCTTCCTAGGTCTGAGCATCACACTGAAGCAAGCAGGTGGAAGCAAAAATAGGAATCCTGCAGTGGAAATGTGTGTGGTGTCCATACAGCAGGACTGTAGTTATGGCAATGCAGCTGCAAGGTCACCATAATTTCTAAGCTTGACCCTTACACTGCCTGTATCAAGGCATTTATTTTTCCTGTATCTCATTAAGTTAATCCCACTGAGAAGCTGTAGGGTGAGAAGTGGTGGTCTGCAGAGCAAGTGACCTTAACGAGCATTTTTGGCCTCCCAGTCACACGTGCAGCACAGGCTTGGTTCAACTCTGAGCAATCATTTAGGACAGGAGGGGTTTGGAGCACAAGCAGTTAATTTAGTAACAGAAAAAGGATAAAAAGACAGATAGTGCTGTCTGTTATCAGAGAGGAGACCTGGCAAAGGCAGGTGGCAGAGAGGAAAGAGAGGCAATTAATCAGCATCAAGCACCACGTTCAGAGGTAATGGAAAGCAAACAGGAGCAGTATGTGGTGCAGTTCATAGGGAGAGTCCTAAGCAGGTATGAATTCATTGTGTGACTAGCTGAGCCTCGAAGGACTCCAGGCAAGGTCACTGGTGAACTCCCTCAAAGCCCCCTGAAGCACAGATGATGTGATAAAGCTTAGACTGCTCTCCAGTATGCTGTGCTTTTAATGCATGTTCTCAGCAGGCTCAGACAGCAAAATTCAGAAAGCATCACAGAATGGTTGGGGTTGGAAAGGATCTCTGGAGATCATTTGGTCTAAGACCCCTGCCAGAGCAGGACAACCCACAGCTCCTGGATGTACTCCTGTACAGGTTGTACAGGAGTACATCCAGGCAGGTTCAGAATGACTCCAGAGATGAAACCTCACAAGCTCTCTGGGCATCCTACTCCAGTGGTCTACCAACTTCAAAGTAAACAAGCATCAAAAGCAGTGTGGCCAGCAGAGAGAGAGAGGGGATTCTGCCCCTCTGCTCTGCTCTGGGGATACCTCCTCTGAATCCTGCGTCCAACTCTATAAACCCCAACGCAAGAGAGACATGGACCTGCTGGAAGGGGTCCAGAGAAGGACGACCAAGTTGATGAGAGAGCTGGAGCACCTCTGCTGAGAAGACAGGCTGAAAGAATTTGGGCTGTACAGCCTGCACAAGAGAAGGCTCCAGGAAGACTTTAGAGCTGCATTTCAATATCCGAAGGGGACTCAGGAAGGCTGGGGAGGGGCTGTTTAGAAGGGCCTGTGATGATAGGATGAGAGGAAACAGTTTTCTACTGGAGCAGGGGAGACTGAGGTTGGACATCAGGAGGAACTTCTGCACAATCAGAGGGGTGAGCTACTGGAATTGGTTGCCCAGGAATGTGGTCGAGGTCCCATCCCTGGAGACATTCAAGATCAGCCTTGCTGTATCCCTGAGCAGCCTGCTGTAGTTGGAGGTATCCCTGCTGAGTGCAAGGGGATTGGACAAGATGCCCTTTGAGGGTCCCTTCCAGCTTGATGCCACCTGTGAATCTGTGCCTTCAATCACCTCCTTGTAGAGCCAAATCCAATGTACATTAACAAAGCACTGCAGAAATCCCATTCTAGAGGAGACAGAGGAAATTCCTCATCTTACATCATCCCTTGTATCAAAAGAAAAAGATGTTTTGCAGCTTTTTTCCTCCTACAAAAAGATATACACTCAGAGGCAGGATTACCTTTCTGTTAGATAATTACCACCCTCAGTAGTGCTCTGCTAGCTCTGCCTGAGTTGCTAAGTCACTGCTATCCAAAATGTTGGTTATTGAAGCTTGCTTCAGCTGTAGAGAATTTTTAAAGTTTGATATATCTGCTCATTTCCTTACCAAGCCAACAGGCAAGAGGGGATTCTGCACATTTACTGTGCTCTGCTGATACCCCACTGAGCTGGTTGGGAGAGTCCAGAGGAGGGCCTGGAGAAGACTCCATGGAGACCTTACAGCTGCCTTCCAATACCTGAAGGGATCCTACAGGAAGGCTGCAGAAGGACTTTCCATTGAGGGTGTCTAGAGAACAAGGAAGAATGGTTTGAAGCTGAAGGAGAACAGGGTTAGACTGGATCTTAGAAATAAGCTCTGCAGTATGAGGGTGGTGAGACACTGGAATAAGTTGTCCAGGGAGGCTGTGGATGCCTCTTGCCTGGGGATGTTCAAGAACAAGTTGAATGGGGCTTTGAGCAGCTGAGTCTAGAGGGTTTGGAGTAAATTATCTCTGACGTCTCTTCCAACCTAAGCCATTCTATAACCAGAGACTACTTTTCTATAACAAAATCATCAGAAACATGAAACAAAGACAGAAATGCCACAATCACATGAATAATAAGGGGAAAAAAGAAAGCTATACTTCACTCAATTTCTTAAAGTTTGGGGTTTTTTTCAGTCATCTGAATTTGCTAGTCACCTGTAATTTTTTATCAGGAGAAGTATCATCACACCAGTAAGACAAAGAGCTCCATTCACAACCTGCTATTCAGGAAAATAATCTGTACTGTAATATCATTATCTCAGCTACCACACTGGCTGACTTCTAATTACAACAGACAGAGATAATTACTTTGGTTCCTCCTGTAAATAGCTCAGCATGAGAATTCACTAATGACACCTTGCTCACTGGGACTGGGTATGGAAAGTGTCGCTCAAAAGTTTATGTATAAAAGTCTCATTTTTCACTCCCTGCATAAGTTTTTCTTCAGATATCTTCATGATTCATGGCTTCATAGCATGGGTTGGGTTGGAAGGCACCTCAGAGATCATCTACTCCAATCCTCCTGCCATGAGCAAGGACACCTTCCACTAGACTACATTGCTCACAGTCTTATCCATCCTGGACTTGAACACCCCCAGGGAAGAGGCATCCACAATATCTCTGGAGAGTCTGTGCCAGAGTTTCACCACCTTACTACTGAAGACCTTCTTAGGATCAAGTATAACCCTGCTCTCCCTCAACTGATTCTAGATACCCTCACAAAGAGTCCCTCTGCATCCTTCCTATAAGATCCCTTCAGCTATTGGAAGGCAGCTCTAAGGTCCCCCCCAGAGCCTTCTCTTCTTCAGGCTGAACAACCCCAGATGCCTCAGCCTGTCCTGATAGCAGAGGTGCTCCAGCCCTTGCATCATCTTTGTGGCCTCCTCTAGACTTTCTGCAACAGCTTTCTGTCATCCTTATGCTGGGGACACCAAAACTGGATGCAGGATTGGAAGTGTGGTCTCAGCAGAACAGAGTCAAGGGGCAGAATCCCCTCTCTTGCCCTGCTGCTTGTACTCGCCTGGCTGCAGCCCAGTCTAGTGGGAATTCACTCTTGAAGGAATATTATTTTCCATTCAAGTTTGTGACATGATATTGTTGACCTTAGAAATGGTTTTACTGCAATATTCATGCTGACATTTTGTTTTCATTTATCATTTCTAATTATTTCTGCATGCCACACAAAAGGGGAAATAGAAAAGCAATGAGGACAGGGTTGGGTTTTGGTTTGTTGTTTTTTTTTTTTGGGAAGTAGTCAATTGCTAACCGATAGAAATTGAAGTGCTTGGGACCTTGCACTCGGTCTTGTTGAACTTCACGAGGCTGGCTTGTGCCCACCTCTCCAGCCTGTCAAGGTCCCTCTGGATGGATCCCTTCCCTCTAGCAATATAACCACACCACCCAGCTTGGTGTCTTCGGCAAACTTGCCGAGGGTGCCTCAATGCCACTGTCCCTGCTACTGACCAAGATGTTAAACAAGACTGGTCCCGGGATGATAAATAAATGTGAAATTATCTAATATTAGAAACTCTGTTAAAAAAAAAAAAAATTAAAAAAGAAGAAAAGAAAACACAGTTCTAACCCAGTGAAAAGTCTGAGCAAGATTTACAGAGCAAAGAAGCAAGTGCCAAGTGCAAACATAAACTATCCTCAATCCAAATTGTGCTGGGCAACCAGCCTGATTTCTCATCCCCGTTCTGCCCTGTGCTTACCATTTCCTTTCAGCGAAATTGCTTCATTTCTTACAGCCATTACCCATTTTTCTTTCTGTGCTAGGCCTCCAGATTGACTGCTTTGTAGATGAGAGCCGTAAAAGTTAATCTGAGGTGAAAATTTGAATGCACGGAAGCTGAGCTATAGAAAATTGTTATTTTCTGTGGAAGTCTCAGAGCAGGTCTCAAGGGTCACCTCCACAGATTTCAAAAACTTGCTTTTGTTTTTCAGCCTGAAGTGTCATGTTGGAGTCTCTTAACATCAAGATAAACAGGCCAAGGGGAAAAAAAAATATAACAGTCGGTTTTGATAGTTTTCCCTTGAAACTCAACATTTTCATATGGCTGAAACTCTTCAAAGCTACCTAAAAATGCTGAAGTAAGTTCTGATCCTGCCAAGATGCTTAACTCTTCATGCTTTGGGACATTTCACTGAAGCAGTAGAGCTATTCACAGGGCCAAAGCGGAATTTACAGGCATGTCTTTTAAAATTCAGGCCTCCAGACAAAGGGAACATGGTTTCTTTGTGGCTTCATTAATCTCCTATCCTTTCTCCAGTTTTATTCTTTTCAGTACTTCCTAAAGAGTCTATTTCAGACCTCAGTGGTGAAATTAGTCTTGTGGGACACTGTCCAAGTAGGGTTGGCAGTGTCTTTTCACAGCTAATCAAAACCAAACAAGCATATTTAGTCACTGAAACTGTTTCAGCAAGTCCTTTCCTTTACTACTTAAGTCTGAATTCTCCAATGCAATGCCACCAACCACTGGATGGAAAAAAACAAACAAGCAAACCCCAAAACAAAGACCAACCAAAAAAATCAAACAACAACCAACCAAAAAAAAAACAACCCACAAATAACACTAGCAACAAAGAGATTCAACACTTCACTATTGTTGTTGCAATAATTTTCCTTAAGCTCTGTAGACTAATGAACTACAGCTACAATTTAGCCAACAGCATGGACCAGTGTAGGTGCTGGATAATGTTCTGAACAGCTTTACAGCTTGATTGTGCCCCAGATATATGCAGAGAGAGGTATCTCACTGGGGTGTGTCACAAAGAAAAAGAGAATTCAGCTTTCTTGTGCTCATGTCATGCTTAATTTTCCTGTTCCAAACTACAAATCTATATTCACAAGCTACATCAGCTGGTCCTGAAATTTAGGAAGCAGAACACTTTTTATTCAGGAAAGACTTTGCACGGAATGGAATTCATAATCTTAATTTGAGCCAGATTAGGAGATTATGAGATTTAAAATGGTGGTAACAGAAATACTTCAAGTGTTTCTGTCTCTTGGCTGTAAAAGATGTAACTTGTTAGTAAACTGCTAAAAGCAGTCTTGCGGTTAGCATCCACAGAGCCTATTCCTCTTGTAATTAAGAAACACAGAAGATTTACTGGGGCACAAATCACTCCAATAAACTTAATTGATAAACTCCTTCTCTCCAAAGCTCTTCTCATCTTTTCTTTAAATAAAGATATGATAACTTCTTAAGCATCAGTCAGATAATTGCTGTCTCTGATGGACTGGCTGCTCTGGATTGGAAGAAGGTTCTAAGACCTAAGGCAGTGCCCTCCAGATGGAGCACAGATGCCAGTATCTCAGCCAGGTGGGCACTGCTCCACTGACTGCCCCAGGCACTGTAAGGGGATGAACTGTGGCCGAGGTCCAGCCAAGAACAAAAGGATACTAGGCCAGAGATGAGACTGGAGGCAGGCTTACTATACAGATCTGTAGTGTCTGTCCAGGATAAAGCTGTTTAAGGCATAGATTTGAGGTCTCACCAGGGCACAGTAGAGGGGGAGGAGAACCTCCTTTGGTCTGCTGGACACACTCTTCTTAATACACCCCAGGATCTCATTGACCTTCTTGGCCACAAGGGCACATTGCTGTCCCATGGTTAACTTGTTGTCCACCAGCATTCCCAGGTCCCTCTCCACAGGGCTGCTCTCCAGCAGATCACCTCCCAACCGGTACAGGTGCACTTTATTATTTTTCCCCAGATGCAGGACTCTGTACTTGTCCTTGTTGAACCTCACTGGTTCCTCTTTGGAGGGGTCCCAGGTGAGGCTGGTTGGGGCCATGAAGGTCAGCCAGTGTCCTGACAGTATCATTCTTTTCTAGGTTCATAGAATTGTTTCAGTTGCAAAAGCCCTTTCAGATCATCCAGTACAACCATTCTCTAACTCTACCAAGGCTGGTGCTAAACCATAGCCCTCAGCACCACAAATTTGCCTCTGTGAAACACCTCCAGGGATGGCAACTCCACCACCTCCCTGGGCAGCCTGTGCCAGTCTTCAAGAACCCCTGCAGTCAAGAATGCTTTTGTTCTAATGTCCAACCTGAACCTCCTGTGGGGCAACTTGAAGCCTAGTTAAAAAGCCCCCCAAATTTAACTGCTTTCTTTGCAGGAAGATACAGAACCAACTAAAGATGTTAATAATATATTACTAGCATTAATACATTATGTGTAATTATACTAGTGTAAGAATATACTGCTAATATTTAACTGATTAACACTCCCACTTCATTTGATCTGCAGGCACACCTGTGGCACACAGAGAAGGGATGCAAAATGCTTGGCCAGTTCGTTACTAATATAAGGACTTCTTACAATATCGATCACTTCTTCCAATAGTTAGTAGAAAACTCTAAATGATTGATAGAAAATATTCCTCTTCCCAAACTGTAGGCTGAAAGCAGAGCTGCGAAATTATTTCTCTTCTCACATGGTACTCTGGCTTGAAATCTGACATAATGCTGATGGTCTTTTTTGTGCATGCCCTAAGAAGGATGTGTAAGAACACTCCCTTCTGCTCTCTGTGAGCTATATCCTACTCAAAATGTTCCAGCCATGCTAATAGTTTGGCAGCACCTCTGGCTATTACACCAGAAATGACAGCCCTAATCGATGCAAGGTAGTTATTGATAGGGCTTCTCACCAGCAGAGAGCAGACAGACTCACAAAAGCTAGACTCTGATTAGAGCTGATTATTAAGATAATGCTTTGTGTGTGTGTGTGTGTGTGTGTGTGTGTGTGTGTGTGTGTGTGTAAATGTAAAACCAGCTTAGACTGAGGTTTTTTTATTGAGCTAAGTGCCTAGATCACACTGAACTGGAATAGAAGTTTGGTCTATAACTAGCTTATGCTCACTTGAAGATTGTAATGTTGCTAGTCCAAGTAAATCCACAGCCTTAGTTAGCTTCCAAAACTCTTCAATCAGCCTTGTGGCATTAACATAGAAACAGACAAAAACTGTAGAAACGCAGCAAACCAAAACTGAGCTTTTTGCCTCTGCTGTGCAAGGCCTCATCCAACTTGGCCTTAAAACCCACCCCCCGCCCAGGGAGAAGGCATGCACAGCTTCCCTGGGTAGCCTGTAAAAGTGTTTCACCACCCTGAAGAACTTCCTAAGATCCAGTCTAACCCTGGTCTCCCTCAGCTCCAAACAATTTCCCCTTCTCTTGTCTCTAGACACCCCCATAAAAAAACCCTCTGAAGCCTTCCTGTAGGACCCCTTCAGCTATTGGAAAGCAGCTCTAAGATCTCCCCAGAGTCTTCTCTTCTCCAGGCTGAACACCCCCAGCTCCCTCAGCCTACCCTCACAGAAGAGATGTTACAGCCCTTGGTCACCTTTGTGGCCTCATTTGGACTCAGTCCAACAGTTCTGTGTCCTTGCTATGGTGGGGACACCAAAACTGGATGCAGGATTGGAGGTGCGGTCTCAGCAGAGCAGAGTCAAGGGGCAGATTCACCTCTCTTGCCCTGCTGCCCACATCCTGAGTTCCTGCTGCTCATTCGGTTCCAGCTACCCATGAAGTCCACAACCCAGTATAACAGGGACTCAGAGGATGGGGAGCTAGAAAAGACAGACTTCTCCATCCCATTGCCACCACAGAGGTCTCTGAGCAGGAAATGATTGACTTATAGCCTACAGACAAAAAATGGATTCATTAGACCACATAGTCCCTCTAGCTATACCCAGCCTTTCATCTCAATCTTCTTTCATCTTCTTTTTAGCTGGTCTGGCATTAACAGAAGTCTACACATACCAGGTTGTCTTCCCAGAAAGTTTGGTAATCATCTAAAACAGCCTTTGGAAGTATGTAAACACCAGGACTTAGCTAAGCCACAGTCCAAATATGGGTCCATTAATGACCAAAGCCATGCTGGGCTACTGAGTTTCAAACTGGGCCTTGCAAATCCTACTTGGGGATTCTTGGGATTCGAATGAAGACTGAAAAATTGAAAGGAGACAGCAAGCTAATCAAATTTATGAATTATTTAAAGGTTGGGAAATGAAACATTAAGTATATTTCAGGAAAGGAATAATAATAAGAGCTTGATGGATCGTAAAAATTAGACTTGCATCAATTATGTAGCTGAATAAAGATACACACAGGCACTTAGAGACAAATAATGAGATCTGAAGGCACAGTGGCAAGCAGGATAACTGTCTCAGCTCCAGTACCCTGCATAAGAGCTTCAAAACAGGTAACAAGGAAACAAATGCAGACTTGAATGGCATGGTTAAGAGCACAATGTGTAACACGAGCAATTAGTGCACTCCCCTTGAACTAACATCGTTAAGGGCACAGCTTCACCAGTTTTGTCACACTTCAAACAGAGTCTGAGCAAAGCAGAGAGTTCCCAACCCTGAATGGCATAAAGTGATTAAAAGCTAGGAAAGTGTAGCTGATGATAAAAGTGCATGCCTAGACTTAATGAAAGAGAACCCAGAGAAGACAAAACTGCCAGGAAACAGCAATAAGAAAGTTACAAAAGTACAGGCATCAATTATTCTGATTTCTTAGTGAGGATGAGAACAAACTTCAACTGCAACACAAACATTTCCGCTTAAACATTAAGGACAACCAATTGTCAAATGCCTCTAAGTAAGCATGGTGCTAGATATTATGGTTAAAAAAAAAAGTCAGATATCTACCTAAAACCTCAGAAAGAAACCTAAGCATCTGCTCATCTTCAGCTGAGATTGCTAAGAACATTTCCCTTTCTATAGGATCCTAAATGGAGGAGGAATCATGTCTTGTTGCTGAAAAGTAAATTCATCATTCAAGTGAAAAGTAAGAACACAGACAAATGCTTTCTCAAGAAACCTTTCAGATTCATTCAGAAGCTGGTTAGAATGAGTCTGAGTGAGTGTTAGAGAGATTTTTATTAGATCATAGCATTGTCTTGGTTGGAAAAGGCCTCTAAGATCAAGTCCAGCTGTCAAACCTTGGCCACCACAGCTATTAAACCATGTGTTCAAGTGCCACGCCTGCACCTTTTTTTAACAGCTCCAAGGATGGTGACATCACTACCTCCCTCTTCCAATGTGTGACCACCCTTTGAATAGAGAAATCCTTCCCCATGTCAAACTTAAACCTTCCCTCATGCAACTTGAGGCCATTCTATCATTGGTTACTTGGGAGAAGAGACCAGCCCCCAGCTGGCTCCAGCCTCCTTTCAGAAAGCTGTAGAGAGCAATGAGGTCCTTCACTCTCCTTTTCACCAGACTGAACAACCCAGTCTCTCAGCTGC
Source organism: Psilopogon haemacephalus (assembly GCA_013396835.1). NCBI lineage: Eukaryota > Metazoa > Chordata > Aves > Piciformes > Megalaimidae > Psilopogon > Psilopogon haemacephalus. Next base: position 1,472,818 of record VWZI01019941.1, read on the forward strand.
TCCTCACCAGACCTGTTCTCCAGACCCTTCATTTCATTAATGTTTGTAAGTATGTACAGGGTGAGTGCCAAGAGGCTGCAGGCAGGCTGTGCTGGGTGATGCCCAATGACAGCACAAGGGGCAATGGGTGGAAGCTGAGGCATAGGAAGTTCCATAGAAACACGAGGAAAACTTTTTCCTTGTGAGGGTGACAGAACACTAGAACAGGCTGCCTGGGGCGGTTGTGGAGTCTCCCTCTCTGGAGACATTCAAGACCTGCCCGGAAGTGTCCCTAGGTGATCTGGTCTAGGTGATCCTGCTCTGGCAAGGGGGTTGGGCTGGATGAGCTTTTGAAGTCACTTACAAGCCCTGACATTCTGTTATTCTGCGATTCACCAACTTTATTGCTCTTGACTGGACATGCTCCAGCTGCTCAAAATCCAGCTTGTAGTGAAACAGCAAATGGTAACTTCCTCTTAAGCAGATGCATTCTGTAGCTCATGAACCACAGCTATACACAAAGCTATAAAGCTCCCAAAACTTGCTGACCAGTTTGTGCTTTGGTTCTGCAACAAGGAATAAAGAATCTGGTGTGGTTCAGGACCAGCTGAGTTATCCACAGCACAACAGTATCAAGCTTGGGAATTTATCAGGCACTAAAGCAGACCAGAAAATAAGGACATATGTCACACGTCAGCTATCTGCTACTGCACTTTATCCTCCTAAGCACATACTCTAAAATAATGACATCCCAGCAATCCATGCATCATTCTCTCACCATTTTCCCCTAATCTTAAATCTTCGCTCTGTGGAAGTGAAAACACTGCCAATTCTTTCGGGGGGTGTGTGTGTGTAGCTCCACAAAGAATGAGGATTAGCAAAGCATCATCTAAGAAGGTTATACTGTACTTTGTGAGCTGCTGTGCAATCAGAAAAAGACCATCTGCCACGCTTTGCACAGCTACAAAATGGCTTTGGCCACAGTCCCCCAGATGACTGTTACAAGTCCAATTATAATCTTAGCCATTATTCCATTTAGTCTCAAAAGTGTGCCTTCCACATGATAAGATGGCTCTTCACAGTTGGCCATTTTCCCCCCCCCAGCTGTGAAAATGTTTCATTGGAATTCTGGTTTAAGCATTCATATTAATAATTAAAATCATCATCATCATCATCACAAAAAAATATGAGGAAATATTCAAAAGCAGTAGGTCACCCTAGAGATTAAAGTCCAGTTTACGTATCATTAGTTATGCAAATTTAGGAGAGGGAAATAACTACCTAAGCACAGAATGTTAGGTGTTTGAAGGGTCTTCCAGAGATCATCCAGTCCAACCTCCCTCTGCCAGAGCCGCATCACCCAGGGCACACCACATAGGAACATATTCAGGTGGGTTTTGCAAGTCTCCAGAGAAGGAGACTCTACAATCTTTCTGGGCAGCCTGCTTCTCACAGTGAAAAGGTTTTTTTCTCCTGTTGAGATGGAATTTCCTGTGACTGAGTTTGTGTCTACTGCCCCTTGTCCTATCACTGAAAGGAGTCTGGCTCGAACCTTCAGATATTGTAGACAATGATAAGGTCCCCTCTCAGCCTTCACTTCTCCCCACCTCAACATGTTCCTGTGTGATGTGCCCTGTATGAGCCTTCTCTGGCAGGAGGGTTGGACTAGAGTACCTTCTGAGGTCCCTTCCACCTGCTACCATTCTGTGATTCTATGACTTATACTTTCTAGATTGCAGTGCATACATGAGCTGGGCATATTTGTTCACTTCTATGGCCTGTCCATCTTTTCTTGCTCTTTTTTGAATGAGGCAATTAATTCAGTCAGGCAAAAAAAGGTTGAAATGGGAGTGAAACTGCAGATGCCTGACAGCACAGACATTATTCTGATGAAGAAAAAGGAAAGTTCACTGACAGGGCTTCACAGCTAAATTTGCTTTCCTTGCTTGTCTCTGCTTAGCCCTATCACCAGTAACTGACAGGCTGGGCATACTGAAAACAAACAAACAAAAATAAAAAGCCAGATGAAGAATCAATTTCATTTTTTTCTTTCAGCTCTATGACTGGTGATGGGTGCTTATTTTTGCTACAATTAGGTGTTACCTTCACAAAAATAAAGATGCCCGTCAGTGACTACAGCTCATTCTGTCAAATGAGGGAAAAGAAGAGCAGCTTTGTGCCAGGCTCCAGTCCAGCCAAATACTAAATATAACAGACTCACACAACAGCTCAGGTTGGAAGGCACTTTGGAGATCATCTACTCCAACCTCAACTGCTCCATCTCTCTACTAGACTTGGCAGCTCAATGCCTCATCCAGCCTGGACTTCAAAATCCCCAGGCAGGAGGCATCCACAAACTCCCTGGGCAGTCTATTCCAGTCTCCCCAACCTCCTACTGAAGAACTTCTCCCTAAGATCCAGTCTAACCTTCAGCTTCAAACCACTCCCTCTTCTCCTGTCTCTAGACACCCTCATGAGAAGTCCTACTGCAGCCTTCCTGTAGGATCCCTTCAGCTATTGGAAAGCAGCTACACTGGAAGGCTTCTTTTTTTATTCCTAAAATATTTTGAGAGTATAAAGTAGTTTAAAGTAAAACTCCATAAATTCTGAAGCCAGCACTTTTATCCTAAGATCTTCAGGGTACTTAGAGTACTTAGAGGTGCTGACAGATGAAAAGCTGGACATGAGCCAGCAGTGGGCACTGGCAGCCCAGAAGGCTAATGGCAGATATACAGACTAGATGTTTTCTACTGTCTTCACATAATCACAGCATGGCAAAGGTTGGAAAAGACCTCTGAAGAGCATCAAGTCCAATCCCCCTGCCACAGCAGGATCACCTGAAGCAGAACTACTAAGATGCTGAGGGCAGTGCAACATCTCTCAGCTGAGGAAAGGCTGAGAGAGCTGGGGCTGTTTAGTTAGCTTGAAGAAAAGGAGGCTGAGGAGGAATCTTATGAATGCTCACAAATATCTAAGGGGTGGGTGTCAGGAAGATGGGGCCAGTCTCCTCTCAGTAGTCCCTACTGACAGGACTAGAGGCACAAATTCAGACATAGGAAGTTCCATCTAAACATGAGGAGAAACTTCTCAGAGGGTAGCAGAGCACTGAAGCAGGCTGAGCAGAGAGTTGCTGGAGTCTCCATCTCTGGAGATCTTCAAGGCCTGGTAATTCTATCAGATGCCTTCTTTTTCATAACAATATGCTAATTCATGTTCAAAGAATCCTATGTGTTCTGGTTTTTTTATTTCTTTCCTCCCACATTCTCTCTTCCCCNGTTTGATTGTTTTGTTTAGGGTCTTTGGTTGGTTGGGTTTTGTTTGCTTTTTGGGGGGGTTCTTCTGCTTTTCAGTTGTGTTGTGTTTTGGTTTCTTTGTTTAGTTGTTTGTTTTGTGTTTGGTTTGGGGTATTTTTGGTCCAATGGCAGAAAAGGTGTGGGGGGGAAATGTTTCATGATTCCTGAGATGTGGCACCAGTTAGAAGCATTTTTCCACTTCAGCATCACTTTGTCAAGCATAGATAAAATGAATTTTCCTTCAATGCAGTCTTTCAATCCTAGGATCAGGCAGGAACAGGTAGAAGATGTAGATTTGGGCCACTGAATGGACTTCCTTTGCCTGAGTGAGAGGGCTCTAAGAAGACACACATATTTTCTGAGAGAAAGTTGAGAAAGGGCACCAAATCCACAGGGTCTCCTGCATGGTTGCAGCTGTTACAATCTGCCAGTTCAAATTCCATGCAGAATCAGAGCTGTGAAAGAGGTGGAATTCCAGATCCTGCTAGCATGCCTTAGAAACCCTTCCTTTTGATTTACCATTCTCATGACCTCTCCTCAAACCTGCCTGCTCTTTCCACATGGACACATTACAGAATCTTGTGATTCTGCTGCAGAAGATCAGTGTGCATGCATTAAAAGAGCCCCTACAGAAGTTATCTGACAGCTAGGTAATTACCAAAGTCTGCTAGATTTACAAAACTTAGTACTTTAGAATGAAAATGGGACCCTGGCCCTGATTAAAGAGTTCATTCCCTGCCATAAAGTTCCACTGAGAATTTTAACATGCCATATGAAGGTCATAATTCTGCAACCAGCTTGATAACTTTCTGCTTCTATCTTATATAACTTGCCTCTAAACTTGAAATACCATCCCACAAAAGACCCCACATAAAGCTGGAACTAGCTAATAAAGGAATTGTTGTTCAGATTTCCAAGATCTTGTTCTTCTTGAAATCCAATAGGGACAAAGGTAAAGTTTTGCATCTGGGAAAGAACCACCACATGGATCAGGATAGGCTGGGGATGGACCTGTTGGAGAGTGCTCTGAAGAAAGGGACCTGGTGGTCCTGATGGAAAGAAGAATGTCCATGAGTCAGCAATGTACCACTGTGCCCAAGAAGGCCAAGGACATCCTGGGGTTGATTAGGAAGGTTGTGGTGAGTAGGTCAAGAAGAGGTCCTCCTGCCTCTCTGCCCTGCTGAGCCCTAATCTAGAATATTGTGTCTAGTTCTGGACCACTCAGTTCAAGAAGAACCTCAGGCAATTGCTTGAATGAGTCCAGCACAGAGCCACAAAGATGCTGAAGGCAGTGGAACATCTCCCTGCTGAGAGAGCTGGGGCTCTTTAGCTTGGAGGAGCCTGAGAGGTGCCCTCATTCATGTTGATAAAGATGTGCAGGGCAGTGTCAGGAGGACAGAGCCAGGCTCTGCTAAGTGACAGGACAAGGGGCAATGGGTGCAAGCTGCAGCAGAGAAAGTTCCAAGGGAACAGAAAGAAAAACTTTTTCACTGTCAGGGTGTTGGAACCCTGGAGCAGACTGCCCAGAGAGAGGCAGTGAGTCTCCTCTGGAGACATTCCAAGCCCACCTGGCTCTTCCTGTGTGACCTGCCCTAGGTGCTCTTGCTCTGGCAGGGAGGTTGGACCTGATCTCTCAATGTCCCTTCCAACTCCTCCCATTCTGTGATCTCTCTTTCACATGCTATGTGACTTCTGAATAGCGACATTATGAATTCAAGTCTCCTTTAAATGTGTCACCTGATTAAGAATAAATACATTGCTGCTTTCTTCAGGCTGCTTCTGAATGAATCCAAATGTGCTATCAGCTAGACCTGATGAGAGACACAGATGTTCTGAACTTTCAATGAATCTCTCAGGTGGCTGCTGAACTGCAAACAAATTCATTTGATGCACCATAACCCCGACGGAATAAAATCTTCCCTGATAAATAGATTATTCAAAGTCAAAACATAACTTTCTAATACCGGCTGAGGACACGACAAAATTTCTGTGACAATGAGCTCGAAATGAATAAAATATCTGTTGTGGGGATTTACTTCTGCTTTCCGAATTTGGAGGTTGCTAGGTGATGAAAAATAAATTGATTGAATCAACGGAAAACGCTGATGGGGGGAAAGTAAGAAATGGATTGCAGTGTGCGATTCTTTGAACATGAATTAGCATATTGTTATGAAAAAGAAGGCATCTGATAGAATTACCAGGCTGAAGATTTGATAAGAAATTACTAGCAGGAGACATGAGCGTGAAAATTATTCTGGAGGCACTTAATGGTTGGTAATGAAAAGCAATAAATAAGTGAGGGTAAGAGAAAAGGAGACCGCTGGAGAAGATGTAAGAAATCAAACAGCCTGGCTGCTTCTCAGGGCTAGAAAAACTGTAACTGAGACCTCTTTTGACATGATGAAGGTAAAATACTGCTGGAAAAGTTGTGCTGGTACAGATAGAGTCCAAGGCAAAAGAACATGCCTACATGTCCTGGTTTAGAATCAACTTCCCTAGCTCGCTGGTCCTTAGCTCTTGAGAATAAGAAGACAGCCCCAATGTCAGGCCAGTAGAACACACCAAGCCATCATCAATGGGAGCAAGGCCCCTTGCTTACTTTCCAGGCACTACAACATGAAACTCCTGAAAGAACCACTATGGCTTGTTTGATTTTACATCTATAAAAACCCAAACAGCTCAGCTGCTGAGACAGCCATGATCTATGCTCTGCAGGAGTTAGCAGCCACCTCTCCAATGCTGCCTTGGCTGTATTGGGTTTGTCTTCTTCATAGAATGGTTTAGGTTGGAAGGGACCTCAGAGATCATCTAGGCCATGGACACCTTCCATTAGATCAGGTTGCTGAAGGCTTCATCCGGCCTGACCTTGAACATCTCCAGGGAAGGAGCATCCACAACCTCCCTGGGCAACCTGCTCCAGCGTCTCACCACCCTCACTGCAAAGAATATCTTCCTAATCTCCAGTCTAGATCTGCCTTCCTCAAGCTTCAATCCATTCTCCTTGGTCCTATCACTGCAAGCCCTTGTCCTGAAGGTTTCATTTCCTTAAAGCCCAGAATGGTCATGTAAAGGGATAGAAAGGTTAAGGAAAACAAGGATGAATAAGCAGGATTCTCATTCTCCTTTTACTGAAGCAAAGACCATGGACACAGAGTAGCTCTAAAGCTACTCCTTAGGTACAGAGGATGTGGAGTTCCTGAACGCCATCTTTACTTCAGTCTGGCTGGCCCTCAGTCCTGGGAGGCAAGAGAGAAAGTCCGAGGTGAGAGTGTGGCCAGAAGGTCAACAGAAGATCTTCTTCCCCTCTGCTCTGGCCAGGTGAGGCCACATTTGGAGTGTTGTATCCAGTTCTGGTTTCTCCAGTTCAAGAGAGACTGGGAATTACTGGAGAGAATCCAACAAAGGACCATGAAGATTCTGAGGGGACTGCAGGATTTCTCTTAGGAGGAGAAGCTGAGAGACCTGGGGCTGTTTAGCCTGGAGAAGACTGGCAGGAGATCTTCTCAATTCTTATCAATATCTAAAGGATGGAGGTCAAGAAGATGGGACTGGGCTTTTTACTGGATACTTTCAAAACACGCCTGAATAGGTTCCTGTGAACTTGCTCTAAGCAAATCTGCTTTAGCAAAGGGTGATGGACAAGCTCATCTCCAGAGATCCCTTCCAACCCCTATCTTCTGTGATGCTATGAATAGATTTAGTCTTTCTCCTCAGCACAGCTGAAGGTTTCTTGCTGGTTACCTTCTGAAGGAAAAATCAGGCCCAACTGCTCATTCTTCTCCTTTGCCCTGAGAGTTGGAGTCTTGACTTTCTGTGGGGTTTCTTTACGCCACAGCTGAACTTCAGAACAGCACTGGGGACCCTCCCCAGAAAAGAGGCAGTTGCATTGTTAGCTCTGTCAGCCTTTGGCAGCTTTTTGGGCATCCCACTGGCTACTAGTAAGATCAAACCAAAACAGTTCCTTTTTTTTTCAGATCTCCTTTTCTTTTTGCCTGCCTTCTTTCAGATTATTTGTGTGCACTGTCAAAGTAGTTTATGCCATCAGACTTTAAAACACTTGCCTGTGCAGTCAGGGACCAAGGATTTCTTAACCCCAGGGAAATTTCATGCCAGCACTTTGCTGGCATCAGCCACACTGAGAATCCAGGAGGATGAGGCTCTTTTTTTTGGAGTATGCATCACAATGTAAAGCAAACTGGAAGCTGCGTAAATGTAGTTTGAACTTTAACAAACCCAGACAAAGGAGTCCCAGAGCTGAGATGTTATATTCTGCCTCTCTGCAGCACTTATTAGCCTGGGGCAAGCCCAGTGCTAAACTGTATCTACCTGGTTCCCAGAGAGCTTGTAAGGAAGAGCCTGCAGCTTTCTGCAAAGCACCAAGTCAATGCAGTGGTAATTAAAGTCTGTGCTGTAAGAGGTGCCTAGGCTAACTCAGAGCTCCCAACATCCATCTGGCCTCTGGAGAGCGCCAGGTAAATCCAGTGGTGAATCAAGTCTGTGTTGTAAGAGGTGCTCAGGCCGGCTCAGGGCTCTCAAATTCCACCTGACTTCTGGACAGCTGGCAATGATGGGGATTCACCTGAAGAACTATTAGGGTCTGAACATGGCTCAGGACAGATTGTTACATCAACTTTCCCACAACGTAGAATTGTTTGGGGTGGTGAATTCCTCTACCTTCATTAAGTCCAACCATCAGCCCTGATCCACCTCATCCAACATGGCCTGAACACCTTCACTCTGTTTAACTCGAAGTATCATACTCACCTAGCCCATACTTTATCAACTAGCCTGTGAGGGTGTTAGAGCAGATAGTGTGCAGAAAGTTGCTGCATTATTCCAAGCTCTTCCTCATGCACTGAGGCAGTCATCTCATTGCAGAGGACTTTCTGACTGGCCAAGCTTCACTGATCTAAAATTACTGTCTTTCATGAGAGAGGAGAATAAGAAATATAATTAGCACTGCTATCATGGGCTGCCACCAGGATGCCTGCTTTAGGCTGAGATCTGGTTTAGCCTCAAAATGAACCTACTTCATCCAGTCCAAGTCAGTCTGATGACAGCAAATTCTAGACAAGACAGCTGAAAAGTGACATCAAAGTTTAGCTGAACCGGAGCTCCAAGCTCATTTAGCACACAGCTTCTGCTTCAAGAAAGCTTTTTTTCCTGGTCACTTCTCTGCTATTTCTTATTTGAACCATAATCACAACAGTGAATAATTGTTCACATCAGACACCGTGTAACATAATTAAGGGAAGACAGTACATGGTCATGTGGGACTTGAAATTGCAACCACAAATTCATTTCTTCCTAATAATTCATTAGAAATAAGTAAAAGTCAACTCCAGACATTGCTATAAAGCAATAATCACACAATGCTAGGAGTTGGAAGAGCCCTTTGGAGATCATTGAGCCCAAGTCCAGACCAGGTTCACTGAGTAGGTTGCACAAGATGGTGTCCAAGAGGGTTTTGAATGACTCCAGAAACGGAGACTCCATCACCTCTCTGGGCATGAAGAAGTCTCTCCTCAGGTTTAGATGGGACTTCCTATGGTCAAGTTTATACCCATTACCTCTTGTCACTAGGCACTATTGGAAAAAAGACTGGCCCCACTCTCCTGACACACATCCTGTAAGTATTTCTACACTGATAAGATCCCTTCTTATTCTTCTCTTCTCCAGGCTATAAAGCTCCAAGTCCTTCAGCCTCTCTTCATAGCAGAGATATTCTAATCCTCACATCATCTTTGTAGGTTTTTGTTGTACCCTCTCCAGTATATCCCTGTCCCTCTTGAGCTGGGGAGCCCAGACACGGACACAATCTCCAGATGAGGGTTCACCAGGGCAGAGTAGAGGGGAAGGAGAAGAAATTGAGCTGACCTGCTGGCCACGCTGTTGCTGATGCATCCCAGGACACCACTGGCCTTCTTGGCCACAAGGGCACATTGGTGGCTCATGGACAGCCTCTTCTCCACCAGGACTTCTCCACAGAGCTGCTTACCATTTGGTCAGCCCCTCCAACTTGTACTGATGCATGGGGTTATTCCTTTCTAGAAGCAGGACCCTACACTTGCTCTTGTTGAACTGCATATGGTCACTCTGTGCCCAGCTCTCCAGCCTGTTCGGGTCATGTTGGTTGGCATCAGCAAAATTCCCAAGGGTCCACTCTCTCCTTTCATCCATGTCACTAAAGAAGATGTTAAACAGGGCTGAACCCAGTACTGACCACTGGAGAACACTTGTCATGGACCTCCAGCTAGACCCTGCCACTGACCACAACCCTCTGAGCTCCACCTTTCGGCCAGTTTTCAGTCCACTCCACTGCCCATGGATGCTGCTGCTTCTTAATAGGCACCGTCCATAACAAGTTGTGCAACGTGCTCGTACCTCAGCAGACTGTTCCATGACATTCACTATTTTGAATAAGAAGTTGTGTGTGATATTTTCAGCAGGACCTGAGCTGCCCTTTGGCATTCAGGAAAGCCAGCAGCACGTTAATAGCACCATGTCCTTTCTCAGGGTACTGCTCTAAAAGGCGGTAGTAATATCCACTCCTGTCTACTTTATAGTTCTGTCAAACAGTTTCATGTCTTCCAAATGGGATAATAAAATCAATTGATAGCACTAAACCATTTTATTTTCTCTCACAATGATGCTTATTTAGTGACAGTTTAAAAAAAAAAAAAGGGAAAGAGCCTTCAACCTCTAATACATCCAGCTGAGACAACCACAGCACTGTGAAAACAGCCCTTGTGAAAGATCTGCAGCACAAAGCTGACTGAGTCAGAGAGGAACTCTGGTGTAACAACTGTGCTTTCAGCTCTACAGCTTCCAGAGAATCAATAAGGTTAGAAAAGCCCTCTCAGATAATCAGATCCAGTCTTCTACCCAACACCTCTGAGATCTCTAGAGTATATGTCCTCAAGGGTGGACAGGTTGCACAGGGAGGTGGTTGAAGCCTCATGCCTGAAGATATTTAAGATGAGGCTCAAAAGGATTCTGGGCAACCTGATCTAGTTGAGGATGCCCCTGCTGACTGCAGAGGGGGTTGGACTTTGTAGGTCCCTTCCAACCCAGACCACTTTGTGACCTATGAAAGGTGATGAGACACCAGAACAGGTTGCTAAGACCCAAATTTGGGACCTGGCACTTTGCCTTGTTGAATTTCATACAATTGACCTCAGCCAATGAATCCAGCCTGTCCAACACTCCCAACCAATTTGGTGCTACCTATAAACTTCCTGAGGGTGCATTTCATTCCTTCATCCAAATCATTCCTCCAGAGGAAACCATGAAGATGGTCAGAAGGCTGGAGGAAATTCCCTGTGAAGACAGGCTGAAAGTGTTAGGGCTGTTCAGCTTGGAGAAGAGAAGGCTCCAAGGGGACCTTAGAGCAGTCTTCCAGTACCTGAAGAGGGCTACAGGAGAGGTGGGAAGGGACTTTTGACAAGGGCTTGTAGCAATAGGATGAGAGGGAATGGATTGAAGCCTGAGGAGTGCAGATTTAGACTGCAGATTGGAAAGAAATTCTTAACAATAAAGCTGGTGAGACACTGGAACAGGTTGCCCAGGAAGGTTGTGGATGTTCCCTCCCTGGAGGCATTCAAAGCCAGGTTGGATGATGCCTTGGGCAACCTGGGCTAGTGGGAGGTGTCCTTGCCTGTGGCAGGGAGGCTGAAACCAGATCTTTGTGCTCTCTTCTCACCCAAACTGTTCCATGAATCTCTGAATCTATGATTCCAAATACATATAAATGTTACTGCTCATATGACCATGATCAAACCAGTCAGTGGAGCATGGAGTAATCTTTAAATGTACCAAGATTAACCATTTTAAGAAGCAAAGGAATAACACAGGCTCCTGCCTTGTCTCTCTTTAATCCGAGAAGAAATATGGGCAGCTGAGGGTCTTAGAACACTCTTCAGTGCTCGGGTTGGGTTTGGTTTTTGGGTTTGTTTGTTTGTTTGATAGCATTGGAAGTCATTTAGACAGCAGAAAATACATTTCCTTTACAAACAGGTGCCTGTTGGAGTTCAACTTGAACTTTTCACTCAATCCCCAAGTAAGTTCAACACGGGACAAAACGGATTCAGTCCTCTCTTCCTTCCTACCTTCCGGCAAATGCACCTTGCAGCACCACAGCAAATTGCAGATTTGTACCTGTGTGCTCACATGTGAAGGGTCCAGTTGCAGATTAAATAATACATCACCTGACAATGTATTATTTACCGTGGGAAACGCAGAGAGATTGATGCAATCAGACACAATATGCTGCAGCATCTAAGAGAGCAACTGAAAATTCAGGAGAAAGAGAAGAAACCAAAGTCTCAAAACCCCTAACTAAGCCACTTCTTCTCCCAAAACAGGAAGAAATAGATGAAAACAAATAATTATCAGACTTTCATTAAGGAAATCCCAGCACCAGGAGGTGAAGGAAAATCTCCTTCTGCTTTTAGTTTGCTGTAACCAGTAAATATGTACACTTTCAATTTTTTTTTTCCAGTTTATCAGGCTTCTGTTACAAATTACTGTGTTTTCTTAGCTTGCTTTTTGGTGTAGAACAGCCTAAATTTCCTTCCTGTGAAATTATTAACACACTATGATCAGAAGTGTTTGATCTAGTTACTTAGGAGTGCAATTTCGTGCATTTCTCTGAGCACTCCTTGGAAGTTTGTTACAGACTTTGTCTTCCTGATACTTCATTTTTCTCTTCAGTCATGAAAAGCTGGGCCCCAAAAGTGTGCTCCAATACACAAGGGTGGAAAGGGAGACCTTTCACAGAATGCTAGGGGTTGGAAAGGACCTCTCAAGATCATCTAGTCCAAGCCCTCTACCAGAGGAGGTTCACACAGAGCAGGTTGCAGAGGATGGCATACAGGTGGGCTTTGAATGATTCAAAAAAAAGAAGACTCCAAAACTCCTCTGGGCAGCCTGTTCTAGGGCTCCACCATCCTCAAATAAAGAAATTTCTTCTCAAGCTTAAATGGAACTTCCTATCTTCAAGTTTGTACCAATTACCTCTTGTCCTGTCACTGGGCACCACTGAGAAAAGCCTGGTGCCAACCTCCTCATGCTCACCCTTTAACTGTTGATCAGCAATGATGAGACTCCCCCCTCAGTCTGTTCTTCTCCAGGCTAAGAAGTCCCAAGCCCCTCTGCCTTACTTCATCACAGAGATGCTCCAGTCCCCTCATCATCTTTGTAGCCCTTTGCTGTACCCTCTCAAGCACTCCCCTGCCCTTGAGTAGTCCAGGACAGGACACAACACTCCAGATGAGGCCTCTCTTCTGTTTTCTCACTGCTTCCTTAATTCTTCACCCACAGACCACACTGCAGCCTCGTTTGTCACAACATCACACTCAGACATCATGCTGAATTATTCATCCACTCTAACCACGACCTTTTCCATGTTGTCTCCTCCAGGTAGCCTCTTCTTTCTGCTCCTACTCCTTCACACAGGCATTGCTTGCACTGTTTGTTGCTATCTATATAATTTTGTATTACCATACTTTTTTCCTTCCACCTTTCAATAGGCTTAATTTACCTCTCAGTCTAAATGGTTCCTTGACCTTGCTATTTTAGCCATCCACCAAGCTTTTAAGTGATTTTATATTTACTTTGGACTACTGAAGGAATGCTAAATACTCCTAGGGCTATTATTTATCTCTTCAAGACTCTACTGGAATACATCCCCAGTGACAAGTGATTTGATATCTGTCATCTAGCTAGCTCTTAATTCATTTCATACGGCCTTTATAGGTATGAATAGTGCTATTTTCCTATCACAGTATTGAAAGCAACTGGATTATATATCCACACCTACATTTAGCCATCAAAAAAAGGAAGAAAATAAGTTTACATCACAGAAGAGATGTCTCATATAGTGTAGTGAGCATTTTTTAATCGTCACAAGGGAGATGCTACATATGGCATGCAGCATCTGCACCTGGGCCAGTACAATCTTCACTATCAATACAGGCTGGGGGATGAGGTGATAGAAAGCAGTCCTGTGAAAAAGGACGTGGGGGTGCTGATGGAGGAGAAGCTGGGGATGAGGTGATAGAAAGTAATCCTGTGGAAAAGGACTTGGGGGTGCTGATGGAGGAGAAGCTGGGGATGAGGTGATAGAAAGCAGTCCTGTGGAAAAGGACTTGGGGGTGCTGATGGAGGAGAAGCTGGGGATGAGGTGATAGAAAGTAATCTTGTGGAAAAGGACTTGGGGATGCTGATAGAGGAGAAGCTCACAAACAGTGTAAGCTTGCAGCCCAAGAGGCAAATCACATCCTGGGCTGCATCAAAAGAAGCATTGCAAGCAGATCCAGAGAAGTGACATCTACAAAGACACTTCTTGTTTGTCTTCTATTCATTTCCCTCCTGAACTCACTTTGTTAGGGTTTTTAAAGTATGCTGTTTTAGATGATTCCATATCTTCCTTATAACAGATACCCCCACACAGAAAGATGACTTCTATTTTTCCCTATTTGTAATACAGGATTCTTGATGAGTCCTTGCTTTTATAACATGCTTGAATAACTTCCCTGAGTACTTGCTTCTTCGTGCCAAGTAGCATCCACTAAATCTGTTCCCTGTAACTCTCTGTTTTGCCCTTCCAAACCCAGCTATCTCACTGTATGACTCATCAAATCTATGATAAATATGTAAAATTGCTACCTAGATAGAAGGCCTCCTACCTCTCCTTAGCAGCTGGTTATCAACTCACCAATCTGCTTTGTTTTCTTTGTAGCATTTCTGGCAGGGTTTCAGACTTTGTTCAGTTGGAGAAAAACTTTGTTTTCTTACACCGAGTGTTGATATTTCCACTCCAGATTACTAATCCTCTCCTTTACAATCGTTAGATTATATTTAATGCTGCTGAACTCTGTTTTGTTTTTGGGTGTTTTTCCCTTTGAAGTATTTTAAGGCTGAGAGCCTCATCAATATGTAGGTTAGTGGTTGAATCCTTACAGGCGAGGAGATGAAGTGGGAAGCAGAACAGAAAACACAACCTGTCCAAGGCAGCTTAGTCACTGCACTTGATTACTCATTATCTTCCTCTGTTACCTACTGCAAAGCCATCTGGCACGGGAAGGAACTCGACTCTGTTCCTCCAAATTTTCTCAAAATCCCCTATTTACCATTCTGTTCAAGCAGTTTCCTGGGACTGCTTACACACAGAAACTTAATCGTGTTCATGAACAAGGTCAAATATTTGCCAAGAAGATTAAGAAATTATTGGTGTTGTCATTCTGGAATGACTAAAAACATTATCTAACTCCCACAAACAAAACAACAGGGGAAAAAAATTTACTTTCTTCCATCTTTTTGGTTTTGTTTTGTTTTCCCCCTCAAGATGTTATGTTTTCACTGGATATACTTGAAGAAATATAAGAACTACAACTATTAGTCACTTCATAAAAAAAACCAGGAGATGAGGGGTTTTTTGGGCATCACTCAAAATATCAGCAAGACACTCTCACTTGGGTCATATAGAGACAGATGGTGTTCATTTCAGGAAGAAATTCTTGACAGGGAGGGTGGTGAGAATCTGGAACAGGTTGTCCAAGGAAGTTGTGGATGCTCTCTCCCTGGAGGTGTTCGAGGCCAGGTTGAATGAGCCTCAACAAGGCTCTGAGCAACCTGATCCACTGGAGGTGGCCCTGCTGACTGCAGGAAGGCTGAACTTTGGAGATCCTTTCCAACACAACCCATTCCATGGTTCCAATTTTATCATTTTAGGGACTTGCAGAACTCATATTTCACTAAAGCATGAGATTTCCCATTCTACAGCTGTTTTACATTTTCATTGTTGATGCACCAGAAACTAACACCCTTAACATTCAGACTTTAATACCTTCTAGTACAAAATACCAGTTTGATTTAGATGCTTGATTTCTTGGTACCTGACCACCCAAAGATAAAGGGCTTATAAACAGAAATATCATATTTAGTTGTTAGGGGCTTGGGGGTTTAGAAGGAATATTGTTCTTGTTGACAGCTTTTCCCCCATAAATACTGTTAATCCAAAGACACTGCTAATAAAAAAGGCAGATAATGGAGAAAAATAAGCCACATCTAACCTGCTTTTGCAACCAAATGCCTTTGCAGTGAAATTAGCAGGAACTGGGGGAGCAATCAAAGAGATTAAGTTAAATGTTGCACTGTTTCACAGGGTTTCC
This sequence comes from Psilopogon haemacephalus, assembly GCA_013396835.1. Taxonomy (NCBI): domain Eukaryota; kingdom Metazoa; phylum Chordata; class Aves; order Piciformes; family Megalaimidae; genus Psilopogon; species Psilopogon haemacephalus. Next base: position 1,488,263 of record VWZI01019941.1, read on the forward strand.
CACTGTACATTACAGCTGTGCTCAAATGGCAATTTCAGAAGGTAAATGTCGATTTTTATAACTGCGTTCTGTCCAAAGACTGCTCCTGCTTGACAACTTCATTTTAGCCAGCTTTTTAGTGAATCAAATTATCACCCTGTAAAAGTATTGAATTTATGAACTATTCCTAATGAGTAATCTGTGCTGGATTTTTCCTCCTCGTCATCACAAATTGCTCCTAACGTGCTGCCTTTCTCAGTCCTGCCCTTTTGAAATGCAGTTTCTGTGATAAATTGCTTGTTTAGTGTCTTCTAATGATCAAACTGCTGTAAAAAGTCATGTTTTTTAAATGGTGAAATCCAACTTGCAAACATGGCAGGGGAATGGCATGGAATTAGGTGATCTTCAAGGTCTCTTACAATAGAAACCATCCTGTGAATCTGTGGCTGTGTTAATCTGCATACCCACAGAGCCAAAGGACAGTTGTAGTTGGAAAAGACCTTTAATACCATGGAGTCCAACCATTCTCTAACTCTGCCAAGGCTGGTGCTAAACCATGGCCCTCAGCACAACATCTCTGACACATTCAAACATCTCAAGGCATGGGGAGGTAAAGCTGAAGTAAAAATAATTGGAAATATTTCCCTTAACTTCATCAGTAGTTGATGAATTTGGATTAGCAACAGAGTGTACTCACAACATGCCTCAGTTAATGCAGAGGTTTGGCTTCATGCATACAAGCACAGAATTGTTTTGGTTGGAAAAGCCCTTTCAGGTCATCCAGTCCAACCATTCTCTAACTTCAGCAAGGCTGGGGTTAAGCCATGGCCCTCAGCACCACATCTTTGCCAGATTAAACCAACTCCAGTGAGGGGATTCAACCACCTCCCAGGGCAGCCTGTTCCAGTCTTTGAGAACTTTTTCAGGGATGAAGCTTTAACATCCAACCAAAACTTTCCCTGGTGCAGCTTGAAGACATTTCCTCATGTCCTATCACTTGTAATTAGTGAGGAGAGACCAACAATTGCCTGGACCCAAGCTCCTTCCACCAGGGAATTTTAGAGACCAATGAGGACTCTCCTCAGCCTCCTTTTGCTCAGACCAAAGAGCCGCAGCTCCCTCAGCCATTTCGTAACTAACTTCTGTTGCTCAGCTCCCCACATCAACCCATTTTGAGAAAGTGCAGTATTTCTTCAAGGAAGACCATGTCTATTCCCTTCTTATTTGCCCTACAGACCACTTGTTATAAAATCCATAGAATCCTACAATGGCTTAGGTTGGAAGGGACTTCAGAGGCCACCTACTCTGACCTCCCCTGCCATGGTCAGGGACACCTTTCAACTAGGCTCAACTGCTCAAGGCCTCATTCAATCTGGCCTTGAACACCCTTGGAGAAGAGACATCCACAATCTTCTTGGCTAACCTATTCCAGAGTCTTACCACCTTCCTACTTAAGAATTTCTTCCTAAATCCAGTCTAAGCCTGCTCTCCCTCAGCTTTCAAACCACTCCCCCTTGTCTTGTATCTACGCACCCTCAGGAAAAGTCTCTCTGCAGCCTTCCTGCAGGATTCCTTCAGGTTTTGGAAGGCACCTCTAAGGTCCCCCCAGAGTCTTCTCTTCTCCAGGCTGAACACCACCAGTTGTCTTAGCCTATCCTCATAACAGATCATAACATGATCCAGCCCTTGGATCATCTTTGTGGCCTCCTCTGGACTGACTCCAATAGACTTGTAAACTGTAAAAGGAACTATCTGAAAAATGTCCTTTCTCCCTAACCCTGAGGTATGAAGTAACTTCTGATTACAGAAAATCATCAAAATGTCCCAAAGGAAGAACATTTGAATGGAAGAACACAGGCTGAAAAGGTGGAACAGCAAGCAGCTTCTCATTGCTCTTAGTAACTAGGGAGCTGAGATGCACTGAGGCACCATCCTGAAAGATCAGGGGAACACTAAAACATGGAATATAAAAGAGGTTTCCTCAAGAGACAGTTCAGCTGTACATTAAACCACTTCCAACTGAGAGGCAAGACAGATCCAAGACTCAAATCATCTGTTTCTACAGATGTGCAGGGTTTTGGGTATTCACAAGAGTTTCTGAGTCTCATCTGTGTTCACCACTTTGATTTCTGCTATGTCTGATTTCCCAAGCTTCTGATGCATTGTGTTTTTCTTGCAGCCTCAAGCATGAAAATGCAGTCCAGGGGAGCTTCCTCAGTTTTTTGTAGAGCTGCAATCTTACTGAAGTCTTTAGCTCTAGCAAGATTTCATCCAAATTTTGCTTGGGGTGAACAAAGTCTAACAAACGTTTTGGATTTACAGTTTAATTTGGCTTCCTTTGACATGGGGAAGTGTCTCTTCCAGCTGCCATTAACTAACAGCAGAGGTGAATCTCTTCCTACCTGCTAAATCTGAAATTAGATCCACCAGTTCCATCAGGTGAAACCCAGAGCCCAGATCTGCCACTTTCATTAGTTGAAAATGGTAACTGGTCTGCTTTTAAAAGCATGCAGATGTTCTGCTGTATCTAATGTCATGAGGCCAAGTGCAAGGTCCTGCACCTAGGTCAGGGCAACCTTCAATGTCATTCCAGGATGAGGAATGATGAGATTAGTAGCAGGAAAGGACTTGGGGATGCTGGTGGAAGAAAAGCTGGACAGGAGCCAGCAATGGACACTTGCAGCCCAGAAGGCTGATGGCAGTCTGGGTGCATCAAAAGCAGCATGGCCAGAGATGGAGAGAGGGGATTCTGCCTTTCTGCTCTAGGGAGACCTCACCTGGAGTACTGTGTCCAGCTGTGTGGCCTCCAACACAAAACAGAGATGCCACACCTGACTAATTTGTCTGTTCCAGCTGTCTGCAGATTTTCCCCCCTGAACACGAGATTCCATTATTAGTTCTAAGAAGCAAGAAGCAAAGAAAAACCTTGGGTTTCTATTTTTGTTTTTCAGTTGCTCTCTGTTTATTCTCTTCCGCTGCTTTTGCTTTCATAATTCTGCACTGACTGCTATGGCTCTGTTTTTACTGAGAGCTCTATTCTTCCTCAGACTCATTTAGTGGCTTGTTCTGTTGCAACTTAAGAATGGTGGAGGTCAAATTTCCTTCAAAACTTCTGACCAAAATCTCCCAAATCTCCTTGCCTAGTAACTGTGTCTTTCCTCCTTTCAGCCCCACATCTGTCTCTCACACCTACCTACCAGCCTGGCATGAAAGGACACCAGATGCTGTCCTTAAACTCTGACATCTGTCTCTGTTTCTCTATCAAGTTATTTTTCCTTTTTCCCCCAAGCATGAAAACCATTTAACACATCAAACCATCCTTTCCCCCTCCCCTCCTTTTTTCAGCCACAATCATAATATGAACACATTTTGCCAAGGGTTTGTCTCTAACACTGCCTGCTTAGATTCTGAACAAGTGAAAACATCATTAAGACCTTACGGGTTTTATTTATTAGCTCAGATGAAAATTGATACAGCTGGATGAATAACAGACAGAGAAGCAGAAGCAATTTGGGGAAAATAAGCTAGCAAAAGGTTAAAAAGAAGACAAAGGAAAAAAAAATGAAAGGGACAAATGTGTTTCAGATTGTGTTCATTTCATCCTCTTCCTCACTGAATTTGTAGTAAGTGCAAGAGAATCTAGAAGCAGAATTATTAATTTTTAAAATATATATATTTAAAGGCTTAAATGAGGCACCCAAACTCTGCTATCAAAATGAATTCTGAATCATTTTTGCATTTTGGTGATAGCTAAATACCTCTTCTCATTTCCACCAGCACAAACCTTTTCAATCCAGACTTTTATCCTAGCAGGCTTTTGCAGGCATTTCCCTACAGAAAGCCAGAGCCACAGTGGCATTCTGAGGAAGGGTGGTAGTGTCAGCACTGCTCAGGCAGGGGTTAGACTGGATCTTAGGAAGAAGTTCTTCAGTGTGAGGGTGGCAAGCCCCTGAATCAGGTTGCCCAGATTGGTTGTGGATGTCTCCTCCCTGGGAGTGTTCAAGGCCAGGCTGGATGAGGCTTTGAGCAGCCAAGTCTAGTTGAAAGGAGTCTGCTCCTGGCTGAATAGTTGGAAAAGAGATCTCCGAGGTCCCTTGCAATCTGAGCCAATCTTTGATTCTATGATTATGAGCTTAAGAATGATTTAGAGATGAGCTGAAGCCTGAAAAAGTGCCAGATTTGAGCAGGGGCAAACACTTTGAAAGACTGCTTGAGCAGAAGCAGGAGATGAAATTAAGACCAAAGAGGAGAAAGAGAATGTCCAAGATGACTTTCTTAGCTGGGACAGCAGTAGCATGTCAGCTTCAGAACATTCTGAACAGGGATGGTAGAGCTGAGGCAGCTCAAGATGTATCCCTGGACCAAGTTGCAGCCAGAGCAGGGGTTGGAGCTTGTAGGCTGCTACAGACTGGACCAGGACTGAGTATGAACTGGAGCATAGGCTGAGCATGCTACATACAAAGTATCCAGAGTGTTACCATGCTCCTGGTGGAAGGGGCACATTTTATCACACAAAGGTACTCAGGTACAGCTGCCACTGATGTAGCCACATAGGACACACTATGCTACATGGGTTATCCAGCTGTGGTTAATAGAATGCTTTTACTATTTACTATATATTAGGGGGTTGGGTTTCTTTGTTAAGAGCTATTGCTTTTGGCTTCCTGATGTTTGAAACCAACCCAGCAGCAGCAGCAGCACACTCACCTGTAACCCCTTGCATTTAGCTGACTCCTTTCTCATTATTTTTCAGGGTTTGCTGGATCTCATTTGATGCACCTTAGCCCAGTCCATAAAATTAAAACATTAATAACTGTCTCTGAGTGTTTAGCCACATGAACTCTTTTTTAAAAATGAAGCTGTTCATTAAGGCAAGTCATTTGCATATTGCATGGCATGCTGCTGTGGAAGGGAGAAAGGCTCATTCATACATGATAGTGCTCATCCTATTATGCCTCGGACTCGTGGCAGCACTTCATTTGCAAATTCTGTTTTTAATGGTTTCTAGCTCAGCTGCATAATCTTCCTGTCGGTTGAAACTTGCCAAGGAATATCTCCACTCCAGAGTCCAGTTAAGCACCAAATTTCAGATAAAATCAGGCTTACCACTTCTATAAACATTGTGCAGACCCATGACAAATCTGGCTGTATTCTTTCCAGCTCTAACAAGCTAAGAAGGGATTTGGTCTTTGAATAAAAGACCTCCTGGGAGCACCAGAAGAATAATATTGACAATGGAAAAATCATAGATCATTTCAAGCTGGAACAGATTGCCCAGGGAGGTTGTGAATGCTACCTCCCTAGAGGCTTTCAAGGCCAGGTTGGATGAGGTTTTGAGCAACCTGGTCTAGTGGGAGGTGTCCCTGCATATGGCAGAGGGGTTGGAACTGGATGATCTTTAAGGTCCCTTCCAACCCAAACTATTCTATGAATTCATGAAGTGTTAGGTATCGTAGTTGTTGGCTGTTGACATCAAGACAATATTCACAGGTGCATAGAACAGAAGTGGGCAGGAGCACCTCTCTTAGGAGGAGTGGGTGAGAGACCTGGGGCTGTTCAACTTGGAGAAGAGGAGACTGAGAGGAGATCTTCACAATGCTTACCACTATCTCATGGGTGGAGGTCAAGAGGAAGGGGCTGGACTCTTGTTAGTAGTGGCCAGTGATAGGACAAGAGGAAATGGGTACAAACTAGAACACAGGAGGCTTGACCTGAACTTCAGGAGGAACTTCTTTTAGAATGCCAAAGCATTGGAGCAGGATGCCCAGACAGCTTGTGGAGTCTCCATCTCTGGAGACTTTCAAAACCTATGTGGAGGTGTTCTTTTGCAATTGGCTCTAGGTGAACCTGCTCTAGCACGAAGTTTGGACTAGATCTCCCTTCCAAGCCCTGCATTCTATGATCGTGGAAAGTGAAACATTATTGGTACTTCCAGCACCCAGTGTTGAGTCCATGAGTGGTGTGCTGCTCAATGTTTCCCTGTCTTTGAACTGGTTATTAACTCATGAGTTGATCTTTCCTTCTGTTACTTTAGTTTAGACAACAGATCAGAAAGACAAAAAGTCAAAACCATGTTGGAACATCCTAATTACTAAAACCAGCAAGGTCACCTCTATTCCATTCTCCAGCTGTGAATGCATGGAAGCTTAATAAAATTTCACAGATGTGACTTCTTTCTTGCAGAAGCAACGTTAACTGTACATCCATTGGATCACATTTTCCCATATGTCGTATAGCTCTGTTTTTCATTACATTTTCTTCCAATTTATCCACTAGATAAATCAGATTTTCTGGTCTGTTGCTCTTCAATAGACTCCCTTCTCCATCAGCACTGAAAAAAACCCAAACCCAAGCCACAAACCAACACCTCACACTGCATCTACAATTCTCTGTTCTTCTGGTCCTGAGACTGATTGGAAAATAACAAAACCCATGCAAAAGTTAACAGGTCAAGGAAAACGTTGTTAGATTTGTGCATATAGTCTCCAGCCCTCTAAGCAGTTACAGTACTCCAACTTTTGCCACTGACCTCCAGTTCTGGTGTGCCCAGCACAAGAAAGACATAGAACTGCTAAAGAGGGTTCAGAGGAGGCCACAAAGCTGATCAGAGGGCTGGAGAAACTGAGCTATGGGGACAGTATGGGAGAATTGGGGCTGTTCAGCCTGGAGAAGAGAAGACCCCAGTAAGATCTTAGAGCAGAATTCCAGTACCTGAAAGGGCTACAGAAGATCTGGGGAGGGACTTTTAACAAGGATGTGTAGTGACAGGACAAGGGGCAATGGCTTTAAGCTGGAAGAGGAGAGATTGAGACTGGAAATTAGGAACAAATTCTTTCCGATGAGGGTGGTAAGACATTGGAACAAGTTGCCCAGGAGGCTTGTGGATGCCCCCTCTCTGAGGACATTCAAAGCCAGATTGGATGAAGCCCTGAGCAGCCTGGTCTAGGGGAAGGTGTCCCTTCCTATGGCAGAGGGTTGGAACTGGATTATCTTTAAGGTCCCTTCCAACCCAACCCATTCTGTGAATCTGTGACACTTCAACCTTCCTGGGCAACCTGTTCCAGCCCTCCAAATGAGGTCTAGAAACTACATCTCCACACAAAATTTGGCAGATGAGCTGTTAGCCAGCACTTGATGGATGGTTCCTTACAGTTGTTCCTAACAGATACCATTTCAGCTGTTCTCATCTCATTCTGGTACAACTTCAGAAGGAACTGGTAAGACTCACTGAACAAGAGAAATAGCTGCTGAAGGAAGTTTAAGCCTTCTTCTGAAATCGTCAGCTACATGACCTTGGCAAAGTTATTGAAGTTCTTTCCTGCTGTGAAAATAGAGGCAATACAACTGCCTAGCTGATACTGGTGATACTGGTGTTCTTCCCTAACATGGAGTGCTCTAGTGTTTCTTGAGATCTAAACTAAGTTTCATCACACCTATGCACAGACTGCATTTGATTGTAAGGGATCCTCAAAGGTCACCTATTCTGCAGCCCCTCCTGCAGTCAGCAGGGACACCTCCAACTAGAGCAGGCTGCCCAGGAACACAGCAAGACTCACCTTGAATATCCCCACGGATGGGGCCTCAACCACATCTTTGGGCAACCTCTTCCAGTATTTCAGCACTCTCATTGTGCAGAACTTCCTCCTAAATCTCTCTTACTCCACTTTCAAACCACTGCCCCCCACCCTAACTCTACAAGCCCTTCTCAACAGTCCCTGCTCAGCCTTCCTGCAGGTCCCCTACAGATAAAAGGAATGATGTCTGATCATGGACTTTGCAGTCTGAAAGCAACAGTTCATTTGATCAAAGGATTAAACTGAATCTTTACACCATAATTTTGCAGTATGCACCACTGGAAGTAAGCGACGAAAGAAACCCAACTGACGCTGCCAGCTGTGCTACACTTTTCCCCCAAAACAATTTGTGGAATGGTTTTACTCAAAGGCTTAGGAGTGTGCAGGGATTGGTAAGTTTTGTGGGCATCCTGATATTAACTTCAGCTGAATTAAGTATGTAATGGGGGTCAAAGAGTTGGAATAAGAAAGTTAGGATAGGCTTCTTTTATCAACTTAAATCTGTATTCCATTTAACTGTCTCCATATTCCAGGCATACAGAAATAAACTGATTACTCCAGACTGAGTTCTAATTATTTAGAAGGCTTGGCAGCTGAAGGAGAAGCTGAAGGAGAAGCTGAAGGCAATGGCAAACTAATGGAGGTGACTGTTGTTTTAAGAGTGAAAAGTTATAAACCCACAATGCTACAGAGGAGCAGCCTTCTCAGCTCTCAAAAAAACCCCAAAGAATTATCTAACCTGAGGATAAGCAACTTGAAATTTTAGCTCCATTTGTAGAGAAAGAACTTTTTCAGCTTCCTGATTCTATGCATGTCACTAATTCAGATGACTTAATTGGGTCTGCTCACTTACTTAAAATTAAATGTGTACTTAAGTTCTGGTTTGATTAGCTTCTTGATGACTGTGGTGAGTCGGGTCCCATTTACAGCTTCACAGATTGTACCAGGTTGGAAGGGACCCTCAAAGAGCATCTTCTCCAATCCCCCTGCAATCATCAGGGACACCCCCAACTACAGCAGGCTGACCAGAGACACATCAAGGCTGATCTTGAATGTCTCCATGGATGGGGCCTGAAAGACATCCCTGGGCAACATGTTCCAGTGTTCCACCATCTTCAGTCTTCCTCCTGACGTCCAATTTAAACCTCCCCTGCTCCACTTTCAAACCATTGTCCGTTGTCCTATCACCACAAGACTTCTAAACAGTCCCTCCTCAGCCTTCCTGTAGGTCCCCTTCAGATATTGAAATGTAGCTCTAAGGTCTCCCTTCTCTTCTCCAGGCTAAACAATCCCAATTCTTTCAGCCACAGCAGATTGCTCCAGCCCTCTGATCACCTTTGTGTCTTTCCTCTGAATCCCCTCCAGCAGGTCCATATTCCTCTTGTGCTGGGGTCACCCAGGGATGGACACAGCCATGTCTGGGGGCAGCAGAACTGGAGGCAGTCATTTTCTTGTGTAAAATGGAGTCATTCAGACAATGAAGGGGTTTATTTCAGAACTTCTTCTGTGAAAGAAGCCATTTAGTTCTTGACATCTGCCCACCTAACCTCATAAGATTTTTTGTGTCCAAGTCTTTCCAGGGAGTAGAACCTGTATAGTAACACATTTCTTAAAGTATCTAAAAGAATCTAGTTCTACTTTTTCATTATTATTCCTTAAATGTTTAGTCCTAACTATATTGTAACCCATGGAATACACCTTGGAGCACCTCTGCTGTGAGGACAGGCTGAGAAAGCTGAGGGTGCTCAGTCCGGGAAAGAGAAAGCTCCAGGGGGATCTTCGAGGTGCCTTCCAGTACCCAAAAGGATCTGACAGGAAGGCTGCAGAGAGACTTCATGAGGGTTCCTAGATATAGGAGAAGGGGGAATGATTTGAAGCTGAGGGAGAGCAGGGTTAGACTGGATTTTAGGAAGAAGTAGGAGGGTAGTGAGACTCTGGTACAGGCTGCCCAAGGAGGCTGTGAATAACTTCTCCCTGCGGTGTTCAAGTCCAGACTGGATGAAACCTTGAGCAGCTGAGTCTAGTTGAGAGACGTCCATGTCCATGGTGGGGAGGCTGGAGTAGATGATCTCTGAGGTCCCTTCCAACCTGACCCCTTCTGTAATTTGGTGATATTCCCTAAGGCCTCTAATTAGAATTACTGAACTTTTCTCCCCAGCCACAAAGCTGCCCTACCAATCCTGCCTGCATGCTGCAACTCATCTGTGTCCTACCAATGTAAAATTATTCTATACACAGGTAGACAGAAATTGGTGGTGTAAAAATACCAAACTATTAAAACACTTTCAGTTCTAAAATTGGAGCAGTAGTCTACTGTGCACAGTCACAAAAAGATATGAATCATTTATTCCCCGAAATAAAATATGTGGGGAAACATGATGGGTAGCTGTGCATCATTACACAAACATGAGATCTCCCAGTGTTAGCAGCACCAGCATTGTACTAAACCATCAGAAAAGATTATTTAAAATACAATAAACTCAGGCATATAGCAACAGTCTCCTGCATCTCAGAAGGCAGCTGTGTGCTGGGCTGCATCCAAAGCAGGGAGAGCAGCAGCACAGGGAGGGGATTCTGCCCTTCTGCTCTGCTGAGACCCTGCCTGCAGCACCGCCTCCAGTTCTGCTGCCCCAAGTATAAGAGGGATATGGAGCTGATGGAGCAGGTCCAGAGGAGGTCACTAAAATGATCAGGGGGCTGGAGAATGTCCCCTGTGGGAATAGGCTGGAAGACTTGGGGGTGTTCAGCCTGGGAAATGATTCCTAGATTCATAGCTCTAGCTCCCACTCCCTGTCAGAGGCAAAGATACCTTCTGCTAGACCAGGTTGCTCAAGGCCTCATCCAATCTGCTTTTCAACACCTCCAGGAAGGGACATCCACAACCTCCATGGACAACCTGTTCCAATGTCTCACCAGCCTCACTGTCAAAAATTTCTTCCTAATCTCCAGCCTGAATCTGCCCTTCTCAAGCTCAATCCATTCCCCCTCAGCCTATCACCAAAAGCTCTTGCATAAGAAGAAGTATGGACTGAAATCCATAATGTTAATGAGCTTTCCATCAGTCTGTTTCAAAACTGTCCCACAATGAGACCCATACCTAATTGTCAGGTAGCAGTTAGCAAAGGCTTACCACCTTTTTGTCACTTCAGTGCTGGTGCACAAGAATAGGAAAATTCAAGCTGTTCTCCTAACTTAGCCTCAGCTGAGGTTAGAATTGCACTGAGAAGTAGGTCATGGGAGACAGGCACCTTTTCCACACTACCAGAGCACAATGTGTCTCCTAATCCATTTAAAATGCAAAGAGCCAGGCTCTCTGCTGGAACTAATAATGACTGAAGCTGAAGAGGAGCTTACATTGAGAGTAGTGAAATGCTGCACTAGGCTGCACAGTTTTGAGGGCCCCATCCCCGAAGACATTCAAAATCAGACTCAACGTGGCCCTGGCAGCCTGCTCTATCTGAAGGCAGATTGGACAAGAAGATCTATGAGGGTCCCTTACAACCCAATGTGATCTGTGATGCTTTGTTTGGCAGCTAAGTCGCTTGTTTTCAGGAGAAGAAATGAGTTTGCCAAGTCTTTCTCCTGACTCATAAAGCAAGGATTTAACTGGGGCTTCTCCTGGGAAAAGCATGATAAATACTTGAAGACCTTTGTCAAGGTAAAATGACCTAAGTTTCCAAAGATAGTTTTTAGGATGTGGCATTTGATTGAGATCAAGTGTTTTATAAAACAGCATCAACAGCATCCCTTAGGAGTTGCTTCAGAATCATACAATCCTGCACCTGGGTTGGGCCCAGCCCAAGCACAAACATAAACTGAGTACAGACAGGGTTGAGGGTAGCCCTGAAGATGACTTGAGGATGTTGGTTGGTGAGAAGCTTCCCAGGAGCCAGCAATGCCCTCATGCAGCTCAGAAGGCAGCTGTGTGCTGGGCTGCAGCCAGAGGAGTGTGGGCAGCAGGGCAAGAGAGGGGTTTCTGCCCCTTGACTCTGCTGAGACCTCATTGTGATCAGTTCTGGTGTCCCTACCATAAAAGGGACATAGACCTGCTGGAACAAGTCCAGGACAGGGCCACAAAGATGGTCCAAGAGCTGGAGCACCTTGGCTGTGTGGATAGGCAAAGAGATTGTTCAGCCTGGAGAAGAGAAGACTCCAGGAGGATCTCAGAGCTGCCTTCCAGTACCTGAAGGAGTTCTACAAGAAGGCTGCAGAGGGACTTTTCACAAGAGTGTGCACTGACAGAACAAGAGGAAATGGATTTATATTGGAGGAGGATGGGTTTAGATTGGATCTTAGGAAAAAAAACATTCAAGTGTGGCAAGGAATGGATTGTCCAGAGAGGTTGTGGATGTCACCTGCCTGGAGATGCTCAAGTAACCTGGTCTAGTCAAGAGGTGTTCCTGCCTATGGTAGGAAGGTTGGATTGCATGATGTCTCAGGTCTCTTCCAGCCTAAGCCATTAGTTTAAAACTTTGCTTACAGAACAGCCAAGCATGGAAGACTGCATCTAATCAAGAAATATATTCCCAAATGAATCATAGAGCCTGGATTTCAGCTACAAACTTAAGAAAAAAAAATTCACTCTCTAGCATTTCACTAGAGAAAGGCATTTCACATGCAAAGAATGATTCCACTTAACATTCTGAAGCTCTGCTTATGCTGTTCTAAACTGTCATGATGGAAGGCTGTGGGGAAAGCTTTCCCTGTCAGGGTGCACTAGAGTGGCTATCACAGCAGAAGACATCTTTTCCAGCACACCCTATTAAAGGATTTCTGGTATTGCTATGGAAATCACTATGAACTGCACATCATTAACCACACTGAGTGGGATGCAACACAGAATCTACTGAATGATATGCTGCTCTGCCAGAGAATCGTGAAATGGTAGGGCTTGGAAGGTCCCTTCCAACCTGGCATTCTGTGAAACTAACATCAGGGACTAGATGATCCTTGGGGGCACTTCCAACCTGGCATTCTGTGATTCCATGAAACTAACATCAGGGACCAGATGATCCTTGGGGCCCCTTCCAACCTGGCATTCTGTGATTCCATGAAACTAACATCAGGGACCAGATGATCCTTGGGGTTCCTTCCAACCTGGCATTCTGTGATTCCATGAAACGAAACTAAACTGGTTTAATAATACTTGTAGCACTGGCAAAGTTCAGAGTACAGTGAAATATGTGGCTGCTTGCAAGCAGCTTACTGCAGGCTGTGGTAAAGTTTATCTCCTTCTGCTTTATTTCTCCTGTCATTCTCACTCTGTCCATGTAGTGATGCGCTGGAAGCTTTGTCCTCCTTCACCATCCTGAGCACCTGCAGCTCATTCCAGCCCTGTCACAGCCCATTTTTTTTTTCACCCACACATGGCAGTTTTCTAGCACAGGCTCTTTAGGAGGTAGCTGCTGAGCACTTTTGTCAGGCTTCTCCCCAGATTCTCTGAAAATCTCAGCCTCCTGGATCAGCTCCACATTCTGAAGGCTCACGCGTGGCCACGGCTCAGACAGAGCACAGTTGTCAGCTCAGCCAGTGCATTAATATTCACGTTGTGTCCCATCCCTTGCAGCTAGCATTTAAGCCTTGAGAATAGTGGAAAGATGCCTGGGAGGATGGGCCAAGATATTATTTCCTCCCTTAAACAGCAATAAAAAATTAGGGTTTCAGCTCCCAGCACACTCAGCCATTAATTTTTAAAAGCAGAACTCTCTAGGTTATCTTAAAAGCTACAACAGCAAATACTGCAGGTACAGCAGAGAATATTTAACAGTAATTTTAAGTTTCACACCTAAATTATTTGAAATAGACACTTGTGGTGTTCCAAGCACTGGCAGGCACACACAGACCCATGAACGATTGCCTTCCCTTCCTAAGTGACATTTCCCTGCCAACGGCATCTTGAGATGTGTGAAGAAAAGTGTGGCCAGCAGATTTAGGGAGATTCAACTGTTTTGCCTTGCCAAGAACACACCTGCAATGCTGTGTCCAGTTTTGGGCTCTCCAATTCAAGAGAGACAAGGACCTGCTGCAGTGAGTCCAACAGAGAGATACAAGGATGACTGGGGGACTGCAACATCTCTGCTATCAAGAAAGACTGAGAGCCCTGGGGCTGTTTAGTCTGGAGAGGAGAAGGCTGAGAGAAGACCTGATCAATGCCTATAAATATCTGAGAGGTGGGTGTCAAGATGAAGGTGCCAGCCTCTTGCTGGTGGTGCCCAGTGATAGGACAAGGAACAAGAGGTACAAGCTGGAAGATAGGAGGTTCCACCTCACCATGAGGAGACACTTTTTTTGTAGTGAAGTTGCTAGAGCCCTGGAGCAGGCTGCCCAGAGAGGTTGTGCTGCCTGGATGTGTTCCTGTGTGACCTGCTCTGGGTGACTGTGGTCTAGCAGCAGGGTTGGACTGGACGATCTCTCGAGATCCCCTCCAACCCCTAATGTTCTGTGATTCTGTGACAAAGTTTGATGTACAGATGAAAGCAATTTAACCTCCAGGTTTTATCTAAGTTAGATTTTATTTTTAAGTGGAGAAGTCAAACTACTTTCAGCTGGGCATAGAATCACAGAGTTGTGCAATCCTATAATTGTTTTGGTTGGACCAATGGTCCAACAATCAACCCAACACCACCACTAACCTGTGCCCCAAAGTGTCATGGCCATGCATTTCTTGAACAACCTCCAAGACTGGTGACTCCACCACCTCTCTAAGAAGCCTGTTCCAATCCCTAACACTCTTGTAGCAAAGACATTTTTCCTAATCTCCAACCTAAACCTCCCCTGGCACAATTTCAGGCCATACCTCACATGTTCTCTAGAAGTGTAATACATCTGCAATTAAATTCACACTTGAATTATTTCAAGAAGTTCCCACTGTTACATTTAATTCCTTTTCTTGATCACTCTTTTCAGCTTGTCAAAATTAAGTGGTTTTCTCCTGTGAAAATGCTGTAAAAGCAGATGTATGAAGAACTCTCTATTTATGGGACATGAAGCACACCTGACCCTTAGAAAAATCACCCAGTTTAAAATGCAGTACTAATCTTTGTTTCAGCTAGTTTATCTCTGCCACTCTCCTTATTATTGTAACAACAGATTTCCTGCATGTATATAACCTTTTCTTTTTTGGGGATATTTTAGATATGTATTAGATATTTTCATTTTTTTTCCCCTTTTAAATATTAACAGCCTGATAAAAATGAAAGGGAAAAAAAATAACTGAAAATATTTCCATTAACTTCATCAGTAACTGATAAATTTGGATTAGCAACAGAGCATATTCACAGTGTGCCTCTGTGAAATGTTGAGATTTTGCTTCATACATAGAATCATAGAATCGTTTTTAGATCATTCAGCCCAGCCATTTTCTAGCTCTACCAAGTCTGGTGCTAAACCATGGCCCTCAGCAGCATATCTCTGCCTCTTACAAAGACCTCTGGGGATGGGGATTCAACCACTTCCCTGGGCAACCTGTGCCAAGGTTTGAAAATCTTCTCACTGAAAAATTTTCTTATCTTCAACCTAAACCTTCCCTGATGAAACTTGAGTCCACTTCCTCACCCCCTAGAACTTGTTATGAGGAAGGAGATACTAACCTGTACATGGCTCCAACCTTTCAGGGAGTTGTAGCAATGAGGTCTCACTTCAGCTGCCTTTTCTCTGCACTAAGCAACCCCAGCTCCCTCAGCTGCTCCTCACCAGCCCTGTTCTCCAGATTCTTCAACACCTTCACAGACTGCATTGGGTTGGATGGCACCTTCAAAGGGCATCTTGTCCTATCCCCCTGCACTCAGCAAGGACACCACCAACTAGAGCAGGCTGACCAGAGACACAGCAAGGCTGATCCTGAATGTCTCCAGGGACAGGGCCTCAACCACATCCCTGGGCAACCTTTCAGTATAGCACCACTCTCATTGTGCAGAGCTGCCTCCAGATGACCAGCCTCAGTCTCCCCTGCTCTAGCTGCCCTTCTAACTGCCTTCATCCCTGTTTGTTTCTGAAAGCAGCCTTTTCTATGGTGGCAGGGAGCCATGCTCCACTGATCAGCAAAACCTAGGATCTCTACTATCCAGATGCTTTTGAGGCAGAGTTCTGCAGCCAAAGGCTGTTGACACTGTAGCTTCATCTGAAATATCACATCTAACACCACAATCTATCTCAGCCTTTCAGGCTCATTCACTACCTTCTTTAGGTGGCAAGGTTTGTTCCAAAAGATAACCAAGCATGCATTGAAAAGGTTCTCTTACCAGTAGTCAAAGGTGGACTGGATCAGAAGCCACGATGGTCCTTGGTAATCACAGCCTTTCCTTCATTTGCAAAGGTGAGAAATATCAGTGACCTGTTAGAATGAAAAGAAAAAAGGGGAAAAAAATCCATTCTCTGCAAAATATGGGTTGTGCCACAATGCAACAGTCTCACAGGGCTTCCTAACATATAGATTTTTCCCTGAAAGATGACAGTCATCACCATAATATCCTGCCACTTCCCATTAATATTTAGATTTATCCTCAAAAAGACCTCTAAAATATGGAGCAAATTCATTCAGGGTTAGGAGGTGATAAAAGCTGCTCTGCTGAGACCATACCTCCAATCCCATGTCCAGTTCTGGTGTCCTCAGCACAAGAAGGACACAGAGCTGTTGGATTGAGGCCAGGGGAGGCCACAAGGATGATGCAAGGGCTGGAGCACCTCTGCTTTGAGAATAGGCTGAGGGAGCTGAAGTTGTTCAGCCTGGAGAAGAGAAGGCTCCAGGAGGACATCAGAACTGCCTTCCAATACCTAAAAGGATCCTAGAGGAAGGCTGCAGAGGAACTTTTCCTCAGGGTGTCTAGAGACAGGACAAGAGGGAACGGTTTGATGCTGAGGGAGAGCAGGGTTAGACTGGATCTTAGGAAGAAGTTCTTCAGCAGGAAGGTGATGAGACACTGTAAGAAGCTGCCCAGGGAGGCTGTGGATGCCTCCTCCTTGGGGATGTTCAAGGCCAGGTTGGATGAGGTTTTAAGCAGCCGAATCTAGCTGAGAGGCATCCCTGCCTATAGCAGGGGGGTTGGAGTAGATGATCTCTGAGGTTCCTTCTGACTTGACTCACTCTGTGGTTCTGAAGAAGTCACACAGAAAATCTGGAGAAAAATCAGAAACTGACTCTGTAGAAGCCTCAGGAATTCAGTGGAAGAAACCAAGCCTCAATATGTTCTGTGTTATTGAGAATGGAAAGAAAACCAATCAAGAAACCTCTTCTAAACCCTCAGCCCCAAACAAATGCATAGCACATTTTGAGCACACAGCTTCTTTTCTGGTGAGTTTCTATTATAAAAGATCACTGTAAGAAAGTTTTCAAATGAATAACTTTTCCCCACAATGAAGGTAAAACAAAAGCACACCAAAAATAAAAATAAAAAAAAAAAGAATCAAGGCCCCTTTAAAAAAAAATCAAAGCAGTAAGAACAGTCGCAGTAGCTTTCAATCCTCCGCCTGTAAGCAATAGGTTTTTCCTTTCTCTTCCAGTTTTATTGAAGTGATTCCATTTTCTTGTCAGCCTGGATATCCACTTTTGATAAAAGGAGGCTGTGTTTGCTTTAGGCTCAGTGCAAGCAGAGGAACACCCCACAAGAAGCTTTATCATATGGTCAAAGCTGACGGCCTGCTGCAGTCATCCAGAGACGAGAATGAAATATCATTCTTGTGAAGTCTTCAGGGACTTCTGCTTCTCTTGGAGTATAATACACTCTCTGAACGAGATGGATTCCCCAGGGTATGAGCTTATCTCCACTGATTTCAAAGGAGCTGTGTCTGTTACCCAAAAATTTCACAGCTTTGCAGATTGCATTGGGTTGGAAGGGACCCTCAAAGGTCGACTTGTCCAACTCCTCTGCAGTCAGCACAGATATCCTCAGCTAGATGAACCCCAGCAAACTCAACCCCTTTCATCTTTTGTGTTATTGAAAAGTGCCACAAGTTTTCTAATTAATATCCTTCTTACTAATTGTTTCTCTGCACAGTTTCCCTCATTGCAAATGTAACTGCAAGTAAAAATATCTCTGAATTTTAGTTGTCTGCTTGTGATTACAAAGCACAAAGAATACTCGGTCAGGAAGATTCAGATGTTTCATCAAATTGGAAGGGACCCTCAGAGGTCAGTTTGTCCAAATCCCCTGCACTCAGCAGAGAGGCCTCCAACTAAAGCAGGCTGCCCAGGGGCACATCAAAGCTGATCTTGATTGTCTCCAGGGATGAGACCTTAACCACATCCCTGGACAACCTGTTCCAGTTTTTCACCACTCTTCTTGTGCAGAACTTCCTCCTGGTGTCCAACCTAAATCTCCCCTGCTCCACTTTCAAAACCTTGTCCCTCCTATCACCACAGGCCCTTCTAAACAGTCCCTTCCAAGCCTTCCTGTAGCTCTCCTTCAGATACTGAAATGCAGCTCTGAAATGTCCCTGGAGCCTTTTCTTCAGGCTGAGCAGCCTCAATTCTTTCAGCCTGGCCCCACAGTGGAGGTGCTCCAGACCTCAGATCATTTTTGTGGCCTCCTCTGGCCCCTTCTGTCTCTCTTGTGTTGTGGACCCCATAGCTGGACACAAAACTACAGGTGAAGTCTCAACAGAGCAGATTCAATTTGGAAGTTATTCAGTAACCAGTCCTTATACCCAAAAAAAAAAGAGACCTGCAGATATTCCATTTGATATTTTATCAGAGCAATCATTCACAAAGGCACTGCAAGAAGTCCAGGGGCTTCATGCATTGAGTTTTAATATAAATCAGAATATTACACTACCCTTAGATGAGAGTAAAGCAGCCCAAAGGGCTAGCAAGTAGAGTCCAAGACGGCACATAAAATAAGGGGAAATCATTAATCAGAAATGAACCCCAGAAAAAAAATAGGTCTGTGGTATGTTTTAAAAGTATCAATCTGTGGCTTCAGAGGAATTTGCAAGTCGATAGAATTTGACAGAAAGCAAAACATTTTCCAAATCCCTACTCACAAGAAAACATTTAGCGTATAGGAAACACAAAGGTCATAAAAATCACAGAATTGTTTGAGTTGGAAAGGACCTTGAAGATCCTCTAGTTTCAGACACCTTGCCATGGGCAGGGACACCTTCCATTAGACCAAGTTGCTCAAGACCTTACCCAACTTGGCCTTCAACAGCTCCAGGCAGGGAGCATTCATGACCTCCCTGGGCAACTTGTTCCAGTGTCTCACTACCCCCACTGCCAAGAATTTCTTCCTCATCCTACCAAAACAAGCCCTTGTCCCTCCCTAACAGCACTCTGGTTTCTGTGTCAGGCTTGATTTCACTGAAGTAAAACTAAGTTCTAGGAAGTTATAGAGATGGTTTACTTGAATTTCAGAAACAGACAAAGAAAATTTTGAACTAATCCTAATCTCCAACCTAAATCTCCCCTGGTAAAATTTCAGGCAATTTCTTCTTAATCACCTGATACTAGGCAGAAGAGACCAATTCCCACCTGGCTCCAGCCTCCTCTCAGGGAGTTGCAGACAGGAATGAGGTCTCCCCTCAGCCTCCTTTTCTCCAGACTAAACAACCCCAGGTCCCTCAGATGCTCTTCACTAACCCTATTCTTCAGATTCTTCACCAGCTTTGTTGCCCTTCTCTGGATCTCTTCTAGCACCTCAATGAGGGGCCCAAAACTGAAATCAGTATCCAAGTTTTGTACTCATCAGTTCTGAGTCTAAGGGAATAATCACCTCCCTGCTCCTACTAGTCACACTGTTCCTGATCTAGGCCAGGATGTTGGCAGCCTTCTTGGCCACCTGGGCACACAGTGAGTTATCATCATCCAGCCTCCAACCAGCACCCCCAGGTCTTTTACCACTGGGCAGCTTTCCAGACACTTTGCCTCAAGTCTGAAACATTCATGAGGTTGTTGTCACCCAAGTGCAGGACCCGGCACTTGGCCTTGTGCAATCTCATACAACTGACCTCAGCCCATCAAAGCAGCCTGCTCAGGACCTTCTGCAGAGCCTCCCTACCTTCGAGTAGATCACCACTCCCACCCAATTTGTACAAAAACCCAAGAGAGACATCTCTACAGAAATAATGAAGCCATTAACAAAGATAGGTGGTGCAGCAAGGGTGGACTTTTGTCTTAATTTTTCTTCTTGCTGAATACTGGAGTAGCCCTGGTCAGTAGCTGATTTTGCCTGGTGCCTACATCATTTCCTGGTTATTTAACTTGCTTGAGCTTGGCTATAAAAATGGGATACTGAAGCCTGTGACTTATGGACTAGCGAGCACATGCATGCATATAAAGGAAGACAATTAGGGTTGGGCTGCATCTCCAGGGTATTCCCAGAATATTTATAAACAATTCTGTGAGAGGTAACCAAGGAGCTTTTGGAAACTGAAGATATACACCAGTTGGCCAATCCAGCACCCCATGTGTGTTCTACCATTCAAATGCAAATTAACACCTAGAAAGCATATTTTAGTGGCACAGATTGAAGGCATTTGCTTATTCCATTCTGGTTTTATCACAGTTCAAAGTAACACAAGCTTAACAGAACAAAGGCTGCTCCTGGTTAAAGAAATTAAAATGTTGATAGATCCAAAATTCCTGGAAATCATGGAATTCTAGAATGGCTCAGATAAAAGTAACTTTGGGTGCCTTAAGGTATCATTTTATTTAATTTGAGGTTATATACCCAGATGATAATGAGTTCCCAGTACTCTGCCTAGCGTATCCTCTGGTCCCTTAAGTACACTTTCTGCAGTCTGAGCATTTTGCCCTCACACTATTTCTCCATGGATCCTGTTTAAATTTTTCACTTTCACTTCATAGAATCCAAGAATAGTTTAATTGGAAAGGGCCTCAGAGGTCATTTACTCCAACCCTCTCTGCCACGTGCAGTGACACCTCTCAACTAGATCAGGTTGCTCAAGATCCAGCCTGGCTTTGAACATCCCCAGGGACCAGATATCCACAACCTCTCTGGGCAACCTGTTCCACAGTCTTACCAGCCTCATACTGAAGAACTTCCTCCAAAGACACAGTCTAATCCTGCTCTCCCTAAACTTCAAACCATTTCCCCTTGTCCTGCCTCTAGACACCCTCATGAATAGTCCCTCTGCAGCCTTCCTGTAGGATCCCTTCAACTATTGGAAGGCAGTTCTGAGGTCTTCTCTTCTCCTGGCTGAACACCCCCAGCTCCCTCAGGCTATCCTCACAGCAGAGATGCCCCAGGCCTTGGATCATCCTTGTGGCCCTCTTCTTCACAAGAACTGAGCCAAGTTTCACACATAACTAATAGAGCAATTGCTGTAGGTATGTGAGAAGAGCTCAGTGCCAGGACAGGTGTGGTAAGTGCTTCAAGCTAAAAATCAAAGCCTTAAAGAGATACTGATGGCTTTTATTATTTTTCACCAGTCTCCTACCTCAGAAAATTCCTGTTCAGTCTCGAGAAAGGAAAATATTCTGAAAGCAGGAAGGGCAATTTGATTATTTTTGTTGTTGTTGTTGAAGGCTTGAATTCCATTTGGTTATGTATCCTGCTCTTAAAGGATAGATTAGATCAGCAAGGCAGGTTTTGTTCAAATGCATTCAAACCTCTGTGTTGCTTTATCCCTCTGGCAAAGCTGTTCAAGCATGTAAGAAAGTCACTTCCCCACACACAGGGAAGCAGTTAGGAATGAATTCAATTAGAACGTTTCCTATCTGCAATAGTGGAGGAACAGGCAGTACCAACTGAGCTCAGGCCAGGTAAATGTTATAGCTAAGAGGATCTGGTAGATAGAATCCAGTACAAGAGAAAAATAATATAGTCATTAGGGCTGAAAAAGAGCTCTAATGCTATTGAGTCCAACCATAATTCCCATGAAACCCTGGACCAAAGTGCTATGTCTATGCATTTTTTAAACAGCTCCAGAAATGGTGACTCCTCCACCTCCCTGGGCAGCCTGTTCCAATGCCTGACCACTCTTGCAGTACAAAAATTGTTCCTAATGTCCAACCCAAGCCATTCCTTGTCCAGCTTGAGGCCATTTACTCTCATCCTTCTTTATTGTGATGTCCTCAGTCTGATTCCCCTCCCTGACTCCTACTTCACAAGGGTGGGTGTCCAGGGCCCTGCTGGATCCAGTGCTAAAGACTGAGGCAAAATAGGCATTGAGCACCTCAGCCTTCTCCTCATCCTTAGCCACTAGGTTTCCCTCTGCACTCAAGAAGGGATGGAGATTTTCTCTGGTCCTCCTTTTGCTGTTAATGAATTTATAGCAACATTTTTTACTATCTTTAACATCTGTAGCTGGGTTAAGCTCTAGCTGTGCTCTGGCTCTCCTAATTTTCCCCCCACATAGTTTCACTACCTCTTTATAGTCCTCAGGAGAGACATAGCCCCTCTTTCAAAGGCCAGAGACTCTCCTTCTGTTCATGTCCTTTAGTTAGCTGGCTGTCAGCCAGCACTCTCAGGTCCTTTTTTCACCAGGCAGTTTCCAGCCACTCTGCCCCACACCTGGAGCATTCATGTGGCTGATGTGACACAAGTGCAGGACACCACCCTTGGCCAAGTTAAACCTCAGCCCATTGATCCAGCCTATGAGATCCAGCCTCAGCAGAGCCTTCTTACCTTCAAGTAGAGCAACGCTTACAACCAATTTGCTGTTATCTGCAAACTTACAGACGATGCCCTCAATCCAGGTCTTTGTGGAAGATAAGAAAGAAGACTGTCCCCAAAACTGAGCCCTGGGGAGCACCACTCATGACCAGATCTGCTAGAGTCCTGACCATTTCACTGACTGCACTAAAGGTCATCCTCACTCTTCAGCAGAAGGGCCTAGCCTGCAGCTTCTACCTCAAGAAGCTGTTTTATGTTGATTGCGAGCTCTCACAAACCATGCAAATTACAATTGTACTTCTCTGCTGGCAAAATATGCACTTATCCTACCTATGATTTCCTTCTGAGATATCACAGCCTGGATATCCTCCTTACCTGCTGCAGAATGCTTTTGCTCAACATGCAGTTAGGCTGAGGTGGCTTTTGAAGGCCAGAATGTCAAGGGCAGGGCTGGAAGGGACCTCAAGGATCATCTAACTTCAACCCTCCTTGCCATCGGCAGGGATACCTCACACTAGATCAAGGTTGCTCTGAGCTACACCCAGCCTGGCCTTGACCTCTAGGGATGAGTCTTCCACCACCTCCCTGGGCAACCTGTTCCAGTGTCTCACCACCTTCATGGTGAAGACCTTCTTCCTAACATCCAATTTGAACCTACCCACTTCTATTTTCACTCCAACTGAAGTGATCAGTTGTGACTTTAATATACATCCTAGACACTCAGGTACTGAATTAAATGTATTTGAGGATACTGTTTATAATGATGGGTATTCTTCCACAGGTCTTTGCATTGCTCTGTTAGATCTGCTGCCCAGTTCAAAGCATGGGCTCAGTTGTCCCTGTTCCACTGAGCCATTCATGAAATACTCAAACGCTTTTGGAGTATTTCGTTGTGGTTTTTTGGTACGAAATTACTACTAATAATATTTTTTTCAAACCCCAACAATGAAGAAACAACAATGTGGGGGGAGAGGGTGGGGAGAGACCTTTTAATGACAAAATGAGATGTACATTTCAAATGTGTCACAATATCCTTTTGAGAACTCAAGTATTTTCACCTTCCCTAGAGTTTACAAAATGGTGAACGCCTGATCATAAGCATTGAAGTGGAAATTGCTGGGTGCTGACAAAGTGAACTCCTGATCTCCATCAGCAAGTACTGAGCACTTGAGGCCTTTGTTGTCAAGGAATTACAAGGTTTTTCCTGCCTGTTGGAGGGTTTTTTTTCTCTTTTACATTAAATAGCTCTGCAGCAACCTCATTTTCCATAAACTCTCCCTTAGTCAGAGTTCAACCTCAACAGCAGATGATAACTTTTATTAAAACCCATACGTTGGTATTACCTTCCCTGTTAAATTGTGCTCCCATTTTCATGTTTATTATTCTAACTTATCCTCATGTTGAAGATTTATCTTCTCTAAGAACTTGCAAGTGTGCCCTTGAGGGTATCAGGAAAGGCAGGAGAGAGGCCCAGAGGATATGTGCAAGAACATTTCAGCTCAGCAGAGCTCGTGAGGAAAGAACTATCAAAATCCAAAGTGTATCCTTAAAGTAATTTTAAGTGCCTTAAGGTATCCTTTTATTTAACTTGAGGTTATATATCCAGATGATAATGAGTTCCCAGTGCTTTTCCTGGTGTATCCTCTGGTCCCTTAAGTACATTTTCTGCAGTCTGAGCATTTCACCCTCACACTATTTCTCCATGGATTCTGTTTAATTTTTTCCTTTCCCATCATAGAATCCTATAATGGCTCAGGTTGGGCAGGGAGACTTCTCAACTAGATCAAGTTGCCCAAGGCCTCATCCAACCTGGCCTTGAACACGCCCAGGGAAGAGGCAGCCACAACCTCCCCGGGCAGACTGTTCCAGAGTCTCACCACCCTCATACTGAAGAACTTTTACATAAGATCCAGCCTAACATTGCTCTACCTAAGCCTCAAACCATTCCCCCTTGTCCTGTCTCTGGACACCTTCATGGCAAGCCCCTCTGCAGACTTCCTGCAGGATTCCTTCAGCTATTGGAAGGCAGCTCTAAGGTCCTTCTGGAGTCTTCTCCAGGCTAAACACCCCCAGCTCCTTCTACCTATCCTCATAGCAGACATGCACTTGGATCATCTTTGTGGCCTCCTACGGACTCACTCCAACAGCCCTGTGTCCTTCCTGTGCTGGGGATACCACAACTGGATGCAGAATTGGAGATGTGGTCTGAGCAGAGCAGAGTCAAGGGGCAGAATCCCCTCTCTTGCCCTGCTGCCCACACTCCTCTGGCTGCAGCCCAGCACACAGCTGCCTTCTGGGCTGCATAAGGGCACTGCTGGCTCCTGGGGAACTTCTCATCAATTGAGACCCCAACTGTATCTCTCATACCCCAGGAGCAATCAGATTTCTCTCTCTGGCTGTGTACTGGTCTTTACATGTCCATCAGCTATAAAGAGATCAGTCTTTGATTACATAAAAACGATCAATCGATTCTTGGCCATACAGAAACAATTGACTGAGGCTGTAGAAAGACTGAATCAATACTTACAGGACTGCGTGGCTCCTCAGCTGACTCAGCAGGTGCTACTTAGCAGCTGATGCTTATAGCTGAAATTTGAAATCGTTCATTGCTTAGCATCTCATGGAAATCTATAGGAAGTGAAAGAAAAGAAATAATGTTCCACGATTTGCTATAATGGGCACCATCCTCCTGACTAACAGGTAGCTTATACAAAAGCTATAAAGACTTTTTTTTTTTTTATTACAGCATTAAAGTTTCAAGCAAAAGAAGTTCAGAGAATCCTATTGCAGCTGCATTTCACTAGAACATCAGAAAGAAGTTTGGGAAAAGGCTTGAATTTTATCACTATTTACGTGCCATCAGCTCTAGAATTTACACATCCGCACCTGGATGTGCAATGAATTTGTACTCCTGCTGAATTTGGGTCCCTAAAGAATTTGAATTCCCAGGGAATTTGGATTCCCAAATGAATTTGGAATGCTGGTGCTTTCCTCTGGAGTGACACCTGGGGAGTTTTTAATCCTCACTCTAAACTGAGCCTGTTTGAACTCTGTGATTTATCAATCTATAACCACATCCTCTAGTCAAATACTTCAAGCAAGCTTCCACTAACATGTCTCTTTTCTTTAATAACCAGACCAGGATAACTGCTTTCACAACATCTTCTCTTCATCAGTCAGGCTTTACCTCCATTTATAGCTGACAAGAGGACAGGAGGACAAGAGGGTATACTGGGTTAGAGCAGATTCCCCCCTCCACCCCAGTAGAATAAACTCACTACAACACAGATTCCTTTGGAAAGTCAAGAAAAATGAAATTGTATTTTCTTATAGTTTAAACTAAATATAACTGTATAAAAAGAATATACTACTACAAGAGGAAAAAAAAAATACATATAACCTTAAGGAGGATGGGGAAGGGGTCAAGCAGCAGCAAAGCAGCAGAAGCAGCAGCAGCCAAAACAGCAGCAGGCACAGCCCAAAGCATCAAAAAGGGGAGAACAAGCTGTATTTCCAGACATAAGGCTCTTGATGCTCCAATGAAATTATATTAACTTATCCATTATTGCTGTTATATAGCCTCTCCCTAGAATGTTCACCTCTTCACTACTTTTTCCTAAGCCTGAGCTAGAAATCTAACTCAAACAACCACAGAGGGTGTCCAGTTTTGGACTCCTCAATTCGAGAGAGATGTTGAGGTACAGGAATGTGTCCAGAGAAGGGCGACGGAGCTGGTAAGGGGCCTGGAGCACAGCCCTGAGAAGAGAGGCTGAAGGAGCTGGGGGTGTGCAGCCTGGAGAAGAGGAGGCTCAGGGACAACCTCATTGCTCTCTGTCGAGTTGGGGGCCCATAGCTGGACACAGTACTCCAGGTATTAGATAGAAAAGTGAAAGGGAGAAAGCTTAAGTTTTGCTACACATATCCAGTAAATAACACTAGCTCTGTTGGTGTTCCTTGCACAATTCTGCTATTTGCTCTATGTCCCTGTGCTCTCCACCATGAATTTCACTCCAATACAACCCAGAGCTCCAGCAGCAAACACACAGGTGCCAACTTGTTAGTCTGAATCTATTTATACCTTCAAAAGGCATTCTTAGACTTCACCCCTGACAGGAACTGTAAATAACTTTATGCTAATATCACTTTCACACTCCTAACCTGTATTTAACTCAGCACATCTTAACTTTCCAAACACATTCACAGCACTTTTTTCCCCTTTGAGGCATTATTAACACAGCAGTCAACAGCCCCCAAGGGATCTATGCACAGAAAAGTGCCAACCTGCACAGACAGACTTTTAAAGGTGCTCCAGGTTTTTGTCATGATTCATAGATTCACAGAATGGTTTGGGTTGGAAGAGACCATAAATATAATCTTCTTCCAACCTTCCTGCCATGGTCAGGGACACCTTCCACTAGACCAGGTTGCTCAAGGCCTCAGCCATCCTGGTCTTGAACACCTACAAGGAGAGAGCATCCATGCCCTGGGCAACCTATTTCAGAGTCTCATCACCTCACGGGAAAGAATATCTTATTTGTCTCTAGTCCACTCTGTCCTTCTTAAGCTTTGATCCATTCCCTCTCATCCTATCACTACAAGCCCTTGTAAAAAAATTCCTCCCCACCTCTCCTGTAGGTCATTTCAGGTACTTGAAGCGTACTCTAAATCTCCCTGGAGCTTTCTCTTATCCAGGCTGAAAAGCACCAAGTCCCTCAACCTGTTTCCATAGCAGAGGTTCTCCAGCCCTCTGAACATCTCCATGTCCACCTCTGGACCTTCTCCAACAGCTCCATGCCCCTCTTATGCTGGGAGCCTTGGAAGTGGATGCAATGCTTCAGGGGGAGTCTCAGCAGGGCAGAATAAACAGACTGAATCACCTCCCACGAAACAGCCTGGCTGAAACTAAATCAAACTGATACCAATCATAACAATTGTCCCCATAAATAATATCAACAAGTGAAGGTTTTTTTTCTTTCCTATTCCTTAGCCAGTGTGTGTGGTTTATGACAAGACATCATTTGGTGCAATTGTGTTTATTTGCCATGAGGTCTCTTGGGTCACATTGTTAGCTAGAATAAATCGTCATGGCTCTGTTGGCTGCGGTGCAGTCATTCTATCTAAATTCCCCTTGAAAGACTCATCAAAATAAAACATTTCAAAATGTGTTTTGTCAGTTGTGGGAACGTGTTTGGGGTTTTTACAGATTTGGGGTAGGTTTTTTTAACAGCGTTAAAGGAAAACTGACACATAGTTAACCATGCAATAAGCAGTGTGGACATATTCTTCTATTTTCACAGATTCAGACATTGCACTGGTTTGGAAGAGGCCCTCAAAGGTCATCTTGCCCAATGCCCCTGCACTCAGCAGGGACACCTCCAACTACAGCAGGTTGCCCAGGAACACATCAAGACTGATCTTGAATGCCTCCAAGGATGGAGTCTCAACCACATCCCTGGGCAACTTGTTCCAGTATTTCACCACTTTCATTGTGCAGAAACTCCTCCTGATGTTCAACCTAAATCTCCCCTGCTCCAGTTTCTAATGATTGCCTCTCATCCTCACTTCAAGCCCTTCTAAACAGCCCCATCATTATGCAATATTTCAATTTAATAAACCACTCACTCTGTTTCACATCCATTTCTGCTGAAGCCTAGCAGTCCACAATTCCCAAAGACTTCCTGAACCTCTGATGTACAAAAATCCCAATCCAAAGCACATACCTCAATCAGCTGGTCTCAGGAGCAGTTCTTGTCAATTCACCCTTTATTACTTTCAAAATTTATGACATAACCAGTTATGAATTGTTTCTATTTCCTCTTGGAACTTCAGATGAATACACTCTAGCAAAGTGGAGGTGGAGCACACTGGAAGGATTTAAAGATACCTTAGAGGAAGCAATGCATAATGAATGGATGTGAAATTGGGAAGCAGGAATCAACAATTTATACTTCAGATGATTGCAAATTTACCAAAACTCAAACCTCAGAAACTTAGCAAAAGTGCACCCAACAGGTCAAGAGAAGTGATTCTGCCACTCTGCTTTGCAGAGACCTCACCTGCAGTGCTGTGTCCAGCTAAGGGCGCCAAACACAGGAGAGTCATGGACCTGTTGAAGCAGGGCCAGAGGAGGCCATAAAGATGATCAGAGGGCTGGAGCACCTCTGTTATGGGGACAGGCTGAAAGAATTGGGGCTGTTCAGCCTGGAGAAGAGAAGGATCCAAGGAGACCTTAGAACTACATTTCAGTATCTGAAGGAGACCTAGAGGAAGGCTGAGGAGGGACTGTTTAGAAGGGCTCATGGTGATAGGACAAGGGGCAATAGTTTGAAAGTGGAGCAGGGGAGATTTAGGTTGGACACCAGGGGTAAGTTCTGTGCAATGAAAGTGGTGAAATACTGGAATAGGCTGCCCACAGATGTCATTGAATGTTCCTGGAAATATTCAAGATTAGTCTTGATGTGTCTCTGGGCAGTCTGATGTAGTTGGAAGTGTTCCTGCTGAGTGCAGGGGAGGGTGGACATGATGACCTTTGAGAGTTCCTTCCAATCTAATGAAGTCTGTGAATCTGTAAACATCCCTTTAATTGGTAGATGGATGTTGTGATGAACAACCCTCATGGAACTCTACATCTCCACCTTACTCAGCACACGAAGAGGTTGACCACCTGCCAAGTAAATCTTACCTAGAGATCTCAATCTATAGGAGATTACCTAAACGAGACATGGAAAATGAACCTTTTAGTAGGTGAAGTTAACTGTGTGAAGCAGAAGCTCTGCGGCTGGTATAAAGTCTCTGGCTTCAGCTGTGAGGCTTACTCCACATGTCCATAAATCAGCTCTACATCTCATTAAGTAATCATGAACAGTTCCTTCACGTGAAGAACTTCATTGATTTACAACTCTTTGAAAAAAAGCTGAGGTGGTAGCAGGTTCTAGCTGCTAGGATGGTCATCTTGTAACAATGATCTGACAAATCAATCAAAACACTGTCCAAAAGGGACCTTGGGTTGCATTCTGCCTTATATGGTTTTAGAATTTTTTTTTTCAATTATCTCTAAAGCAACAAAATTAAGGCAAATCAGGCTTATAGTGCTCGTGACTATGTTCACAGAATCCCAGCATATCAGGAGTTGAAAGGTACCTCAAAAGATCATCCAATGCACCTCCCTCTGCCAGAGTAGGATCATCCAGGGCAGGTCACACAGGAACACAGCCAGGCAGGTTTTGAAAGTCTCCAGAGAAGGAGTCTGATCCAGGGCTCTGCCACTTTCACAGTGAAAAAAAAATTTCCTTATGTTGACATAGTACCTCCTCTGGTGCAGGCTTGCACCCATCACCCCTTGCGCTACCACTGGACATCACTTAGCAGAGCCTGGCTCTGTCCTCTTGACAATGCACTGCACATTTTTATCAATATGAATGAGGTTACCCCTCAGGCTCCTCTGCTCCAAGCTCAAGAGCCCCAGCTCCCTCAGCCTTTCCTCACCAGGGAGATATTCCGCTGCTTTCAGCATCTCTGTGGCTCTCTCTAGAAGCTCCCTGAAGTCCTTCTTGAGCTGAAGGGCACAGAACTCGATGCAATATTCCAGATGTAGACTCAGCAGGACAGAGTAGAGAGAGGAGGAGAACCTTTCTCTACATACTCAAAATAAGCCTTCTAATTCACCCAAGGATGCCATCGGTGACCTGCACTTCCTTACTTGAGAAAACTTTATTGTCTCTGCACAAACTCATCAGCATTTTGCTTTCTGTAATTAGCAGTCATAAACTAGAATTATTTGCTAGAAGTTTGGGGTTGATTTTGTTTTGATTCACTGAAGATTGAAAAACACCACAAACAATTCACAACTCCTCATTTACATTCCATAGGTGAAACCAAACATCATTTCTCTTCAATGTGTCTTCGAACTCAACATCTTCATATGAACAGTGAATACAAAACAAAAACAAATGAGAAGAGGAGCTCCTGGTACATCTGTGCAGGATTTTCAGAACAAATTTAATTTTAAATTCATTGGAGAGAGAACTGCTCTCCTGGGATAATCCTAAGTTCAGTTTAATTGGAAGAATGTGGTATAACAGAGAGTCAGTACTGTGTGCTATTGTGTGCATCCAGAGGAGTGTAGACAGCAGGGCAAGAGAGGGGATTCTGCCCCTTGACTCTGCACTGCTGAGAGCCTACTTCCAATACTGCCTCCAGTTCAGGTGTTGCCAGAACATGAAGGACACAGAGGTCTCAGAGCGAGTTCAAATGCTCAAGAAGCAAGAATCACCACCACACTGTGGGTGTCAGTGCAGGCACGAGCGGCTTGCTGTGCTAGGACTGAGGTGCCTGGCAGTGTTTCCAATGAAGCAAATAGAAACTTTATCGTTGTTATAAATACCCTGGGTTTGCCCCCCAATTTTCCTTGTCCACACATCTATGCCATTCCTGTATGTGATGGTTTGGGAGTTACCTGCCCCCCCTTCACCTCTCCCACGCTTAAATTCACCCAGACTAGACTCAGCCAGCTGGATGTGAAGCAATGAAGCTTTATATTCACAGCTTACCACAATATACAAGCAGATATTTACAACATATTACAAATATATACAGCTATATACAGCAAAAAGGTAATGCAGAAGGACAATGCCCCGCTCAGAGATCAGAGTCCCCAAGAGGGGGGACTCCGCCTCCTCCCCACCCACCAATCTTACCCCAGAATGCTGTTTACCTGGCACAAAAGGCAGAAAGATCAGCCAGAGGGGTTAGAAGCAGAACTGATTAGCTGGGTTACACAGATCCAGATAGAAGACAAGGAGAGAGAGCTCAGACTCCACAGACAGAGAGCAACAACTCTCTTATCTGTGTCCTTGCTTTTGTACCTCTCAGTAAACCTGTGAGTGAAGCAGACATCACCAGAGTTTCCTTTTCACAGCCTGTAACCTAATTTCTCTCATTAAAATACTCCAATTAGCCTCAAAGCAGCACACTGTACTGACACCTACCTTTCCTCTCCTGCTTTTGCTAGAGCTCCTGCAGCAAAAGGCTCTTGGGACAACCTTCACATTTCACAACAGAACAAGCGACAAAATCACTTAGCTGGTGGGGATCCATTTTGTGTTTAGAGCTGAACTCAGAGGAAGGGATAGAGCAAGGACTCAGGGAGACATCCCACAGACCAACTAACAGAATTCTCCTGCTCTTCTTCCACAGTTCCACCTTTGGATGAGGAAGAGTTTCCTCATGTTTGCATAAGATGAAAGCTTCAGGTTACTCTGTGAAACCCTAGGGTGTGAAACACTCCCATTTCACTTCCCAAGACAGCAGAGCTGTCCACACCAAACCCTTCCCTTCCTGGTCAAGAATGTGCTAAATCTGGGGAAATTAAGGGTTAATTGATAGGACCATAGAAGAAGAGTCCTCCAGAATCTAGAGAGGCCCGGGAGGCCTGGCAGCTTGTCCCAGGATACTGTAACTTGTTCTTCTATTCTGTTTCCCTTTATTTCCTTGTCTAAGGCAATGCAGAGCCAATTCTCTCTCTTTTCTGTCTCTCTCCTGCCCATCTCAGGACATGTGCACTGCTGCCTCTCTCTGTGGGGGAAAGGCTTTCCCCTGGCCTCCAGCCAATTCCAGCAACGTCACAGGGCCTGCTGAAGCCTGCGGTAGGCCTGGGTCTAATGTGTGTGTGTGTGTGGAGCAGCCAGGCCTGCTCTCAGGCTGCCTGGGTCTAATGTGTGTGTGTGTGGAGCAGCCAGGCCTGCTCTCAGGCTGCCTGGGTCTAATGTGTGTGTGTGTGTGAGGAGCAGCCAGGCCTGCTCTCAGGCTGCCTGGGTCTCATGTGTGTGTGTGTGTGAGGGGCAGCCAGGCCTGCTC
>VWZI01019941.1:1530106-1540157 GCA_013396835.1 Psilopogon haemacephalus
AAAAAAAAAAAGGTACACATTTTCCTCCTATAAGCCACAGTTCCTTTCCAGTTCTTTACCAACATGCAGCCTGGGGTGGGGAGAGCCAAACCAAAACCCCCAACACTAAACTGATATACAGGATTTCATTATTTCCTTCTCTGAACACCTCCAGGGAGGAGACATCCACAACCTCTCTGGGCAACCTGTTCCAGTGTCTCACCACCCTCACTGGAAATAATTTCTTCCTAATCTCCAGTCTCAATCTGCCTTCTTCAAGCTTCAATCCATTCTCTCTTGTCCTATCACTGCAAACCATTGTCAGAAGTCTCTCCTTAGCTCTCCTGTAGGTCATTTCAGGTACTGGAAAGGCTGCTCTAAGGTCTCCCTGAAGCCTTCTCTTCTCCAGGCTGAGCAGCCCTAATTCTCTCAGTCCATCTCCACACAGGAGGTTCTCCAGCCCCCTGATCACCACCTAATTGGTGGCCTCCTCTTGACCCATTCCAGCAGGCCCCTCTTATGCTGGGGATCTTATTCTGGGATCATTCTCTCTGTCTTGGCCTGGCAGCAGCTTTCAAACATCCCCCTGAATATTTAGTAGTAGAAGTCTGGCATGCGCTTGTACTCAATATATAAAGAAATGATTCAGGTCTCTCTTGATGTGATAAAATATCCCAAATCAGAGAGCTTTACAGCTGCAGGGAAGGGTACAAGTGTAGGAATTTTTAAGTTTATGGCATTCACAACAAGTGTTCCCTAGTGCCATAAATTGTGGGAATTCAGCCATGGATATCATGAATCATAGACTTGTCTGTTCTTCTCTGAGATGCAAGCCAGAAAAGTCTCCCTAATGTCCATCCCTTGTTTTTTTCCATTTCCCCAGGATACAGCTCTTCCAGCTTTCTTGTTCAGTACACAGAGGTCTGAAGATTGGCTGCTAATTACTCAGTGTTTCAATTCTCTACTTAAGTGGTGATCTGGGAAATCAAAGCCTGCTCTCATATGTACAATAAAATCAATAAGATACCACCTAGACTACTGAGACACGAGGTCAGCATTTGCTGTTATCTACTGTAACCATCCTCTGCTTTGCCTCTAAATTGTAATGACCATGTGCTGGTGAATGATTCAGACTCTTTGGTCAAGCATCCTATTCTGAAATCCCTCCAGCAACCCAAAAAGAATCCAACAAAAAAACAGCCCTTCAAATCCTCCTATCAAATCCTTCCTAGGAGAAAACCCCACCACCACACAACACCTCCCAGCCAACTGAAAAACCCTTCTCCAATAAACTAACCCCCAAATAACTCCATCCAAACAAAAAAAGAAACCAACCAAATCAAAATAAAAACAAACCAAATGAGCCCTTACTCTCCCCAACCAGCCCCCCAAGAAAGCCCTCAACCAGCCCCCCAAAAAAGCCCTCACCTAGCCCAGCCAATGAACTCCAAAACCTCCCAACCACCCAAAAAAAATTCTCAACCAACACAAAAAACATGGAAACACAGCGAGGTGGGCTTTGAATGCCTTCAGAGAAGGAGACTCCATGTCTCTGGGCAGCCTGCTTCAGGGCTGCAGCACCCTCACGGTAAGGAAGTGCATCCTCATGATGAAATGGAACTGTATGTGACTGAGTTTCCATCCTCTCTCCATCAACATCCCTCTGGGTATCACCAAAACAAGTCTGGCTCCACCCTCTGACATCCTCCTGATATTTGTAGGCATTGATAAGGTCCCCTCTCAGCCTTCTCTTCTCCATACTGGAAAGTCCCAGCTCTCTCAGCCTGTCCCCATAGGGGAGGTTCTCTAGACGCCTGATCACCACCTGATTGGTGGCGTCCTCTTGACCCACTCCAGCAGGCCCCTCTTATGCTGGGGGTCTTATTCTATCTGCCTTGGCCTGGCAGCAACTTTCAAATCACTCCCCTGAATATTTAGTAGTAGAAGCCTGGCATGCTCTTGTACTCAATATGTAAAGAAATGATTCAGATCTCTCCTGGTGTGATAAAATAACTCTAATTGGAGACCTTTAAAGCTGTTGGCAAGTGTACAAGTGTAGGAATTTTTAAGTTCACCCAGACTTTCCTCATAAGAGAGATGCTCCAATCCCTTCATCACCCTCATAGCTCCCATTAAACTCTCCAGCAGATCCCTGTCCCTCTTGAACTGGGGAACACAAAAATGGATGCTGTACTCCAGGTGTGGTCTAACCAAGGCAGAAGAGAAAGGGAAGAGAACCTACTTCAACCTGCTGTGCACACTTGATGCACACACAAGTGTAGCACTGACCTTCCTGGCCACCAGGGCACGTTGATGTCCCATGGAGAACTTAGTATCAACCAGCACTCCAAGGTCCTTCTCCGTGGAGCTGCACTCCAGCAGGCCAACCCCCAACCTGTCCTGGTGTATGTGGTTGTTCCTCTCTAGGTGCAGGACTCTACATTTAATCCAACGAAGGTCAACGAGGATTCAGATTTACTAATCAGGTTAAAATTAATTAATGCCATGAACAACCCTACTTGGTTTTGCAGAATACAACAAACTAGAAGCAAAAAGAGCAGCTCTGAGGCAATACAGAATTGCTCCCACATGGCTAGCATGGAATTAAACTTGCAGCAGAGAAGCTTTAACCAGGTTAAAAATAAAATACTACTGCAGGCAGCAGAATTTGCAGAGGATTGGACAATTATGGACCAAAGCAGGTTAATCCATTTTTAGTTTCATAGTTTGTGATATTGTCTTGACTTTGAAGGCCTTTTCTGACATGGCTCAATGCTATTATGATGCTCCCAAATGAAAATCCCTTGTTTGTGGTCTCTGTATCTACTCTAATGCTAAAACCTTAAGCCTCTCTAACACTAAAGTCATTATCTGATCCCTCCAGCATATCCCTTCTGAAACCTTGAAGCTCTTATCCAGGGATCTCTTACAGGGCCACACAGCTGTTTAAAGCCATGACAGCCCTGACTGAGGAGGAATTAACCCCACTGCTGGTAGCTCTCTTCATCGCCTGTGATGCTTGTGCAGTGTTAGCCATCACCTGGTTTCTGGAGGTGGTGTAGTTTTTTGGGGGGACATCCACACAAAGACAGGATAGCAGGGGTTGGAAGCGACCTGTGGAGATTCAGTTCAGTCCCCCCACTAAAGAAAGTATATCTCTATCAGGTTGCTCAGCATCACAAGGTCCAGGCAGGATTTCAAAGTCTCCAAAGAAGGAGCCTCCACAGCCTCCTCCAGTGCTCCAGCACTCTCTGAGTAAAGAAATTTCTCCTTAATTTCATGTGGAACTCCTGAGCTCCACTTTGTGCCCATTGTCCCTTGTCCCATCACTGGACATCACCAAAAATGGCCCAGCCCAATCCTATTGATCTCCATCCTTCAGCCATTCATAAGCTTTGACAAGATCCTGTCTCAAACCTTCTCTTGTCCAGACTAAACAGGCCCAGGTCCCTCAGCCTCTTCTTCTAAGAGAGATGCTCCAGTCCCTTCAGCATCCTTGTGGCCCTCCATTGGACTCCCTCCAGTAGATTCCTGCCCCTCTTGAACTGGGGAGCCCAGAACTGGACACAAAACTCCAGATGAGGCCTCCCCAGGGCAGAGTAAAGGGGAAGGAGAACCTCTCTTGATCTGCTGGCCATAACTTTTTTCATCTAGGTCACTGATGAAGATACTGAAGAAGACTGGACCCAGTACTGGTGCCTGGGGAACACCACTGGCTGCAGACTTCCAACCAGACCCTGCACAATTGACCACAACCCTTGGAGCTCTATCCTACAGCCAGTTCTCTGCTCACCTCACTGTCCACTCATCTAACTCATCAGGATATAATGGGAAGCTGTCAAAAAGCCTTGCTGAAATTAAGGTACATGACATCCACTGCTCTCCTTGCATCTACCCAGCTGGTCACACCATCACAGAAGGCTTTCACATTGCTCAAGCATCATTTCCCCTTCTTGAATTCACATTGACTATTCCTGATCATCTTCTCTTTTCCCACATGCTTAGAAATGACCTCCAGAATGAACTGTCCCATCACCTATCCAGCGATGGAAATGAGGCTGACTGGATGTAGCTTCTCAGGTGCACCTTCTTGCCCTTTCTGAAGATTGGAGAGGCATTACTCAGGCAACTCCCCTGTTCTCCACAACTTTTCAAAAAGGCAGAGTGGCTCAGCAGCAGCCTTAGCCAACTCCTTTGGCACTCGTGGGTGCATCCCTTCTAAACAAGATTCTCACAGGCACAACTGAAAAAGGCACAAAAAAAGGCAGGCACCAAAGAAGGAGGGGTAAGGCCTGCTGGAGTACAACAGGGGGAACACCAGCATCTGCACCCATGGGCCTGCCTGTGCTCAGGCCAGCACCCCCAGAGCTTTTTTTGCTGTACTGCTTCTTTCAGCTGCAGTACCCAGTGCTGGTTGTCTTGCCTTGTGTAGAACTCTGTGTTACCCCCGAGGCAGCCAAAGGAACTGAAACAGCACTGGGAGCCATGGTTGAAGGTCACTGGATAGCTACAGATCAGAGCAGCCTAGTGCAGTCTATCTCTGCTCTATATATAACCAGCCTACGCAGCAGGAAAGGAAAAAGGACACACAAAGTTGTGCTGGAAATTTGTATCAATGAATTTTCAGCTCTGCTTCTCCTACAAACTCTTTTCAGTGATGGAGATGTTAGGAGAACCAAACATACCTGTGACACAGGGAGAGGCACAACCAAAGCAGCTCTTAGTTCTCACTAACAGTCAACTTTTAGGCATAAGCAGGTTAGTGCAAACCATAGAATCAGTCAGGGTTGGAAGGGACCGCTAGGATCATCTAGTTCCAACCCACCTGCCATGGGCAGGGACACCTCACACTAGAATCTCTGCCCAGAAACAGGAAGGTTCTTCAGAGAGATCTGGACAGATTGGATCAAGACCAAGGGCCAGGTCTTGCACTCTGGTCACAACAACCCCAAGCAATGCTCCAAGCTTGGGCAGAGTGACTGGAAAGCAGCCCAGTGGAAAAGGACCCTGGGGTGCAGGTTCACAGCAACTGAACATGAGCCAATAGAATGCTCAGGTAGCCAAGAAGGCCACCAGCATCCTGGTCTGAATCAAGAGCAATGTGTCAAGCAGGAGTAGTGAAGGGTTTGTGCCCTGCACTCAGCCCTGCTGAGGCCACAGCTTAAGTGCTGACTTTGTTTCTGGATGCCACAGCATAAGAAAGACACCGAGGTGCCTGAGGGTGTCCAGAGAAGAGCAACAAGGCTGGTGAGGTGTTTGGAGGGCATCAAAGAATGGCTGAGGGAGCTGGGGTTATTTAGTCAAGAGAAGAGAAGGCTGAGAGGAGACCTATTGCTCCCTACAACTCCTTGAATGGAGGTTGAAGTGAGGCTGGCGTTGGTCTCTCCTCTCTGGTAACCAGAAATCAGATGAGAGGAGATAGCCTGATACTGGGCCAGAGAAGGTTGGTTTAGCTCGGAGATCAGTAGAAATTTCTTTTCTGCAAGAGTGGCCAGACATCATAACAGGCTGCCCTGGGAGGTGGTGGAGGCCCCATTCCTGGAGCTATTCAAGAAGCTGCAGATGTGGTGTTTCAGGATACAATACCTGGGTTACACTTGGAATTGATCTTAAAGTTCTTATCCAGCCTTAATGATTCTATGATTCTTCCCTATCCAATGCCCCCAAACCTCATCCTCTCCAATCACATCCACACAAGTGCTTGGAAAGGAGCACCAAGAAATAGGATTCACTCTTCTGTGCTTTAATTCATGGAGACTTCACCATCACTGCTCTCAGCAGCAGAGACACAAAAGCCATGAGTGGGTGTCAGCAGCTGGATATGGTTTTGTGAGAGAGCAGAACCAGGCATTTCTGGATCAGATCTCAGCACACCTTGTAACACCTCCCAAGACAAAATACATTTGGGATCAGATCTGCCAAAGTGGTTTGCTAACCCATTCAGCCGTAACAAACATCACCTTCCCACTACACAACATTTTTAAGCAGAAATTGCTAACTTGCCATGGATTTATTTCTCATTTAATAAAAGATTCTCCCCAACAGAAATATCACAGAGTTGTAGCGCCTCAGGGGATCTATTTTCCGGCTCCTCAGTGTTTCCATTGTCTGCAGTGGGCTTTGCTCCCATGCACGGATTTCTCACCATCCCTAATTACATCACCAACTCCTTATGAGACCTGACAGATGAGTACCACAGGAGAGATAACCCAACCTAAGGACCATAATAAACAAGAGAATGGAAGCTTGATTGCTGGATTACAGCTCCAGAAAGCACAGAGGTAGTTTTCAAGGTAAAATATTTTAGGTTTAGATACTCCACAGATATTTTTCTTGAAGGGGAAGACTATCTGATAGCAGTAGTTTAAAGAAAATCACTGAAGAAGTGGCTTCAGCAGAGCTTCTCCTTCTCAAGGGGAAGGATTTGGGGGTGTCAGTGGGTGACAAACTCCCCATGAGCCAGCAATGGTCGCTGGCAGCCCAGGAGTCTGCTGTGTTCTGGGCTGCAGTCAAAGCAGGTAGAGCAGAAGGACAGGCAGGGGATTCTGCCCCTCTGCTCTGCTGAGACCCCACCTGCAACACTGCCTCCAGTTCTGGTGCCCCCACCACAAGAAAGACAAAGACCTGGTGGAAAGGGTCAAGAGGAGAGCCACAAAGATGATCAGAGAGCTGGTGAAACCCCTGTAGGAACAGGCTAAGAGTTGGGGCTGTTCAGCCTGGAAAAGAGAAGGCTCCAGGGGGACCTTAGAGCAGCCTTCCAGTACCTGGAGGGGGCTACAGGAAGGCTGGATGGGGGACTGTTTAGAAGAGCCTGTGGCAACAGGACACAAGGCAATGGTTTCAAAGTGGAGCAGGGGAGACTTAGGTTGGAAATCAAGAGGAAGTTCTGCACCATGAGGGTGGTAAAATAGAGGAACAGGCTGTCCAGGGGTCTGGTTCATGCCTTGTCCCTGGAGACATTCAGGATGAGACCTGATGCATCCTTGGGCAGCCTGCTCTAGTTGGAGGTGTCCCTGATGAGTGGAGGGGGGTTGAAGAAAATGAACTTTGAGGGTGACTTCCAACCCAATACAATCTGTGAAGCTGCTAATGGGAGCTTTGTGTGCTGAAAGTGCAACGTTAGACTGCTCCAAGCTACCTCCATCTCTGCATCATCTGAAGCTCTAGAGCTCTCTTCCCCTGCCTTGTTGAACTCCTACCCAGTGTAGAAGATGCTTACATTGAAGCAGAGCAGAAGGTAATTTGAAAATTTAATGTACAACTGCTCTTAGTAATAAAATCCTTCTCATGTGCAACAGAACTGTCATAAATTAAAGAGCTTTCAGACTCACATCTCCCATTTCTTTGTATTTAAAGCTCTGCTGATGATGCCATAACTACTTCTGGCTCATTAGACCTTGTTTAGAGCACTGTGAATGCTACTGCCACAGTTCCTTGCACTTCCACACGAAGCCAGAGGTGACCACAGTATTCAATAATTCAGACTGTCGTCTCCAGCTGCACTCATGCCTACAGAAGTATGCAAAAGCAGTTTCAGGGCTGCCATTTGCAGTCCTAATTTGGGCTAAAAGGTATTTCCACATTCAACAAGGTTCATTCTTCACATTTTATTCTTCACTTGTGAATGCTAAACCTTGGTACTCCAAATGGCAAGGGAGAGGGGGAAAAAAAAGTATATATTTATAGCAGGTTTGAAATGGTAAATCCAAACAACACAAAGGGCTCGGAGCTACTCAAAAATTCAAGATAAATTTAATGTTGTACTGTGACCATGGCAACATTTTCTTAAATATTACTTAGTACAGAAAACAGCAACATTTGCAAATTTATTATGATAGAAACAAAGCCAAAGGAAACGTTTTTCTTTCACTCCTACCCTACCATCATTTCTCAAGAACAAAAAGCACCTAACTATGCCTCAGCTTCAAACCATTCCCCTTTGTCCTGTCACTAAACACCATTATGAGAAGTCCCTCTCCAGCCTTCCTGTAGAAGGGAATCTATAATTCAACAACCAACCCAGTGACTTTGAAAGTGATACCTTGGGAGATTTTTCTGATTAATTCTCCAGTCTGAATATTATTTTTTCTTCTGTCCAGGAAAAGTCCTTTCCTAAATTGGTGTGCATGAATGTCTTCATTTCCAATCTACTGAGCAAACTTTTGGTATGAACATTCAAGGCATGGCAAGTTGTGAACAAACTTCTAGGGAAAATTGTTAACAAAACTAAATTTTCCTCACTGAAATCTCGGGGTTCGGGGAGGGGGTGGAAACTGTCTGAAGCTCTTCAAGTACAGAGAAAGGAGATCTAAACCATACATAGTTACGCAAACAGACTGGCTGCAAAGTGGTTGAGAATAGCCCCGAAGAAAGACTTGGGGATATTGGTTGCTGAGTAGCTTCCCAGGAGCCAGCAGTGCCCTCAGGCAGCCCAGAAGGCAGCTGTGTGCTGGGCTGCAGCCAGAGGAGTGTGGCAGCAAGGCAAGAGAGGGGATTCTGCTCCTTGACTCTGCTCAGACCACATCTCCAATAACTGCCTCTAGTTATTGGTTCTGGTGTCCCCAGAACAAGAAGGACACAGAGCTGTTGGAAAGAGTCCAGGGAAGGCCACAAAGGTGATGCAAGGGCTGAAGCACCTCTGCTACAAGGATAGGCTGAGGGAGCTGCGGGTGTTCAGCCTGGAGGAGACTCCATAGGGTCCTTAAAGCTGCTTTCCAATAGCTGAAGGGATCCTGCAGGAAGGCTGCAGAGGGACTTTTCTTAAGAGTGTTTAGAGACAGGAGAAAGGGGAATGGTTTGAAGCTGAGAGAAAGCAGGGTTAGGCTGGATCTTAGGAAGTAGTTCTTCAGTATGAGGAGACTCTGGAACAGGCTGCTCAAGGAGGTTGGTGTTCAAGGCCAGGTTGGTTGAAGCCTTGAGCAATTGAGTCTAGTGGAGAGGTGTCCCCTGCCCATGGTGGGGAAGTTGAAGCAGATGATCTCTGAGGTCCTTTTTAGCCTTAACTATTCTATGATTCTAACCAAATGCATTCAGAAAATGATACCTTTTTTAAGCACTCAGAATCTCTTAAGGAAAAGATTAATATAGAGTTGGCCTCCACACAGACTACCTGATTGTGTTGGCTACTGCTGGGCTAAAATGAATTATAAAGCAGAGCTCTTCCTAGTTAGCTGCTTCCTGAATAGAAAGAAACCTGTTGTGGGTTGGTTTTTTTTTTTCCTAAGGGTGTGTTTCTGTGTGCAGAGACTTGTTTTTGGGTTTGTGGTTTTTTTTTTCCATTTAAAAGAAGTCGTCTTTTTCTAAGAGTTTATTTATGTGTTGGAGATAGCAATACTGCTGATGTGTGTGTGACTTTTTTTCTAAGCCTACCTCTCCTAAATCACCTGAAGTCTGACAAATTCATCCTTCCTGAGA
This sequence comes from Psilopogon haemacephalus, assembly GCA_013396835.1. Taxonomy (NCBI): domain Eukaryota; kingdom Metazoa; phylum Chordata; class Aves; order Piciformes; family Megalaimidae; genus Psilopogon; species Psilopogon haemacephalus. Next base: position 1,539,500 of record VWZI01019941.1, read on the forward strand.
CAAGCAGACACTGTAAATAAGAACAGTTCAGCTGAAATCCTGCAATCCTTCTCATTAAGAAGCAACATCTCCCCCCCACTTTCTTCACATTCAGGCCTATGTCCTACACTCTTAACACCTCTCAATTCCATCAATCTGCCACGGGCTGAGATCTAAACTGACATCAAGTTTAAGGTTATTTTATTGCAGTCAGCTTTTTGGAATCGGCACAATTCCTGAACTCTAACAACAACCAAAAAAATAACAATTTGAATGCAAAATTTTCACCTGTGATTTTTTTTTTTCTCCACATTATTAGTGGGATCTGGGAGAGTTATTGCCTACACCTTGGCTGGAGCAGCATTATTTATACCCATTGCAGTGTATTCACAGGTGTGAGAGTTCTAGACAGTAAAGAGTTCAGAATTCCTAGAAACAGAGGGATTTTTTGGTTTGTTTGTGGGTTTTGTTTTTTAGGGTTTTTTTGTGGAGGTTTTGTTCATTTGTTTTGGTTTTTTTGTCTTTCCTATAAAAACAAACAAATGCCCCCACAAAAGCAGACCAACTCACCCCCATAACCTCTCCTCAAAACCAAACGACACACATCCAAAGAAAACCCCAAGCTTAAAAGCTCCTCCCCTCAAAAAAGAAACACAAAGCACCCAACCTCCCCCCAAAA
>VWZI01019941.1:1540239-1567895 GCA_013396835.1 Psilopogon haemacephalus
AAACCCCTCAACTCCTCCCACCACCAAAATGACCCCCCAAAAAAACCCCAAAGTAGCAAAAAAAGACCCCAAACCAAACAGCCATAGAATTATCTTTAAAACACCCCAAAAACCCATCCCCAGGAACCTCCAAACCCCCCCAAAAAAATAACCCACTCCCTCTAAAACAAACAAAAAAACCTTCCAATAAAAAAAAAAAATCCAAAGCCCAACCCCACCCCCCATCTAAAAATCAAACCCAAACCACAACAACAAAAACACTAACCCAAAGACAAAGAAACAAAACACCAAGGGAAAACCAAGCCAGCAAATGAACAAAGCCAAAAAAAAACAAACCAGACCAAACCACAGCAGTGCTGCACTTCACAGAATCAGAGCATTGACCAGGTTGGAATACACCTTCTATGTCATCAAGTCCAACCTATCACCTAATACCTTCTAATTAACTAACCCATGGCACTAAATGCCTCACCCAGCCTCCTTTTAGACACCTCCAGGGATGGGGACTCCACCACCTCCCTGGGCAGCCCATTCCAATGCCAATCACTCTCTCTGCAAGAGCTTCTTGCTAACATCCAGCCTGAACCTGCCCTGGCACAGCTTGAGGCTGTGCCCTCTTATTCTGTCCCTGGGTGCCTAGCAGAAGAGTCCAACCCCACCTGGCTACAACCTCCCTTCAGGTAGTTGTAGAGAGCAATGAGGTCTGCCCAGGCTGCACACCCCCAGCTCCCTCAGCCTCTCCTCACAGGGCTGTGCTCCAGCCCCCTCACCAGCCTTGGTGTAGTTCTCCAGACACACAAAAGCACCTCAACATCTTTCTCAAATTGAGGGGCCCAGACTGCAAGCCCACAAGCAAAAATACTTTGGCCAGGTCAATTCTCTGCCTTTGCACTGTATCAGCATTCCACCAGGGCAGCCTTATGACTTTGCTACTATCCTGCCTCATTCCTAGTGTAAAGAGACTGAAAATCAGAGCAAGGTTAATGATTTTCTCAATGACGGTGACGATGTGCACTCAGACTCTTTCCCTTTTTTGCTTCATTTATTTTGCAGAACTAACAGGAATTAAGAAAAGAAAAAAAAAAAAAAAAAAAAGCAAAAAATCCCAACAAAGTTGAAATGTTTACTGCTCATCAAAATACAAGATTGCTTTGAGTACAGCTACGGACTATTACTTGGGACGAAACAAGAAGATCATTTTGCTGTCGTTTCTATCTTGCAATGTGCTTTATAACACAGATTAAACTCGTGCAGGGTTTATAAAGCCAGCTTTCAGTTCCTCTGCTTTTTTTTTTTTTTTTTTGCATTTAGGATTTTAATTGCCCTTACAATGCAATGCATTTTTAAAACCTCTTTTACTTTACTTGGTCTCCGGCCTGTTTGGTTCTTAGATTTCAGAGAAATATATTGAGTTTTATTTTCCTCTGAAATGTACAACGGGTAAAATGTCAGTAAACTAATAAACAATCTGGAAAGGAGCAACAAAAAATGTCATAAATCCCCACTGGAAGGCAGAGAATTGCATGGCACAGAAGTAGATGCAGCTAGCTATTGAAACTCAGCAAAACAACTACACTCAAGTTGAGCGACGAGACTGGGGAAGGGACTGGAGGGAAAGTCTGATGAGGAGGGGCTGAGGGAGCTGAGGGTCTTTAGCCTGGAGAAGAGGAGACTCAGTGGGACTTTATCACACTCTACAACTACCTGAAGGGAAGTTGTAGTCAGGTGAGGGTCAGGCTCTCTTCTCAGGCAACTTGTGACAGCTTCAGACTACGTCCTCTCATCCTGTGCCAGGGCCGGTTTAAGTTGGATGTCAGGAAGCACTTCCTCATGGAAAGGGTAATTAGACACTGGAATGGAGTGCCCAGAGAGGTGGTGGAGCTGTGTCCCTGGGGAGGTATTTAAGGAAAAGTTTGATGTGGCTCTTAGTGGCCATACAGTCAATGTGGTGTTGGTCATAGGCTGGACATGATGATCTCAGAGCTCTTTTCCAGCCTCAATAATTCTGTGATCATAATAAAGTCTTCCTATTTGTAATGCAGTAGGAGATGATAGAACCATATAACTGTTGAGGTTGGAAAACATCTTTGAGATCATTAAGTCCAACTGCTCACTTATAGCTCACAATCCCATCACTACTGCTGAGCTACTACCACTAAGCCACATCCCTCGGCAGTACATCCACACATCTTCTGAACACCTCCAGGAATGCATTTCAAAAGCCTCCACCACCTCCCTGGGCAGCCTGTTCCAATGCCAGAGAACCTTTTCTAGGAAGAAATTCTTCTTAATGTCCAGCCTGAACATCTCTTGGCACAACCTGAGCCCATTTCCCCTTGTCCCACTTGTTGCATGTGAAGAGACCAAACTTTGCCTTGCTCCAACCTCCTTTCAGGGATTTGTAGAGTGCACTGAGGTCTCCCCTCTGTCTCCTCCTCTGAAAAAAAAATCTCTGACCTTCTGTAAAACTAAATCACACTTCATACTGGGCACACCTGAGGTGAATGCAGGATTGGAAATAAGGTCTCAGCAGAGAGAGGAGACGGAATCCCCTCCAGCAGGTCCATGTCCCTCTTGTACTGGGGTCACCCAGGGATGGATACAACACTGCAGGTGATGTCTCACCAGAGCAGAGGGGCAGAATCACCTCTCTCAACCTGCTGTTTGTTTTCAATGTTTCCCAAATAAGATTGACTCAGTCACAACTAAAATGGGACACGCACTGAAGGGAGAAAGCAGGGTAGGTGTAGTCATGGCCAGATGTACTCATCTGAAACTACGAAACAACTCTCATGTCAAAGAGCTCACTTCCTTTTACAAGCAACTCCCAAAACTTTTCTTTCACTGGAATTTAATTTCCTGCAGTTCCTGTCTGAATTGTCTCCAGTATAATTTTCTCCTCCTTTTACAGAGCAGCAAGTTATTATTACTTGTACCCTACAGAAGTCCAAACTCTGAATGATTCCCAAACCTACTTTTGCCTCAACTAGAAAAGGGAAAAGGAATCCTGTTTTCAGTGCAGTCAGCACAGGCATGCACCAGCCAGCAGAGCTGTAATTAGACTTTTGTTTTTCATCCTTTCTCTAAACAACAACTATTTACTGCTGCTCCTTGCCTCGAGCATCTGATCAGAATTCAGATTTTTCCTTATCGGCTTCTCCAGACAACAGAAAGTTCCTTCCTAGGAGGTGTCAGTCCTTGCAGTCGAAGCATATTGTCTTACAGACATACATTGGAAAGCCTTTCCTAATCCTTCTTATGGGAGGCAGTTTACATTGGCCACATCAGGGCAATAAATTACATCTTAAATTAAGTGCAGCTGTGACACATTTTGAGAGCTTTTATCTGTTTTAAATAAAGTGTTTTCATCTAGACTTTAACCTGTTCATACCACATCCCTGGGCAACCTGTTCCAGTGTTTCACCGTTCTCATGGTGCAGAACTTCTTCTTGATGTCCAACCTAAATCTCTCCTACTCCACTTTCAAAGCATTGCCTCTTGTCCTACCACCACAAGACCTTCCAAACAGTCCCTTCCCAGCCTTCCTGTAGGTCCCCTTCAAAGATTGAAATGCAGCTCTAAGGTCTCCCTGGAGCCTTCTCTTCTCCAGACTGAACAGCCCAAATTCTTTCAGCCTGTCCCCACAGCAGAGGGTCCAGCCCTCTGATCATCTTGGTGGCCTCTAGACCTGCTTCAGCAGGTCCATGTGTGTCTCATGTTGGGGGCCCCATAGCTGGACACAGCACTGCAGATGAGGTCTCCCCAGAGCAGAAGGGCAGAATCCCCTCTCTCCATCTGCTGGCCACTCTGCTTTTCAAGCAGCCCAGGCTGCCATTGGCCTTCTGGGCTGCAAGTGCCCATTGCTGGTTCATGTGCAGCTTCTTATCCACCAACACCTCCAAGTCCTCCCCTGCAGGGCTGCTCTCAATCTCAACATCCCCCAGCCTGGACTGATATTGAGGGTTGCCAGATGAAATCCAGCAGTAGACACAAACAGATTTATAGTCTAGAAATCCTGTGTTTCTGGCTTGCAGTACTCATTTGAGGGCCACCTTTGAGTTCAATGCACTGCCATTCTGCATCTCTCAACCTCAGACATGTCTGATACATCCCATCTTTTATGCTAGACTCATTTTGGGGTTATGCCTTCACCTGACATTTTGTCCACCATGTTCAGAAAGAGAAGTTTTCATTTCATTCATCCTCATGCTGTTTTCCTGAGTCATTAGGTATAGAATTCAGAGAGTAACAAATTCCATTTTCCTAGCACATACAAATTTATATTTTTAAAGTAAGAACTCTACCTGTCATGAGACTTCCCTCTGTGCCTGCCTTATATTTAAGATTCTCCCTCAAAACTTCCCAGAGGACATTTAGATTCTGATTATCCTGAATAATTTTGAAGCTATAAAGATTCCCATGGATTCCCTCAGGACCTGGAGGTTCTAGCTATACCCACACAGCACTGTTTCTCTAAGGAATTCTTTAAATAGCCAAAAGTTTAAATATAGAAGCCTCAAATCCTAATTTAGCTCTTCATCTCTGACCTTCCAGGGACAGGGAACCAGTGTACAGGAGGAGCAAGCCAGCTCCACACAGGGATTTCTAATTGAGCAGTCACCAAGACATGTGCAAGTCATTGATGATGGGGAAACTGCACAGCACACAGCTGCTGCTCAACTCTGCTGCCCAAGGTAAAAAGCCATTTAGTTATGGTGCTTAAGGATATGCTGTAGTAGTTGCCTGGCTAGAAGTAAATCACCACAGAATCACAGAATGGTAGGGGTTGGAAGGGACCTTGAAAGACCATCAAGTTCAACCCCCTGCAAAAGCAGGATTACCTAGAGCAGGTCACACAGGACATCCAGGTGGGTTTGGAATGTCTCCAGAGAAGGAGACTCCACAACCTCTCTGGGCAGCCTGCTCCAGAGCTCTGACACCCTCACAGTGAAAAAGTTTTCCCGTCTGTTCCTGTGGAACCTGCTCTGCTCCAGCTTGAACTCATTGCCCCTTGTCCTGTCATTAGACATCACTGAGCAGAGCCTGGCTCTGTCCTCCTGACACTGCCCTGCACATCTTTATCAACATTTTTATGAATGAGAGCACCTCCTCTGCTCCAAGCTGAAGATCCCCAGCTCCCTCAGCCTTTCCTGAGCAGGGATATCTTCCATTGCCTTCAGCATCTTTGTGGCTTTGTGCTGGACTCTTTCAAGCAGTTGCCCGAGGTCCTTGCACACAATATTCAAAATGTAGCCTTACCACAACAGAGAAGATGGGGGGTGGGGGCGGGGGAAATCTCTGTAGACCTACAGCCCTTCTAATCACCCCAGGATGCTCTTGACCTTCACAGCTCCAAGAACACATTGCTGGTTCATGGGCATCCTTTTGTCCACCAGGATCCCCTGCCCTGCTCTCCAAGTCAGTCCCCAGACTATACTGTTCCATAATGATTGGACTCAATGTTGGAGATCTTTTCCAAGCACAATTCTATTATTTCTCCTACTCCTTACAGAAAAAAAAATCCAGGTCCAAGACAAGCAGAGCCTTTCAGTTAACTTGCATGCAAACAGTTCAATTTTACCCCAAAATGGAATGCATGTTCTGCAATGAAGACAGGAGACAAAAAGGAGAAGATTTGTTAACACTTGATTGTCATTTGCCATCTGTCTGAACCTAACAAAGAGGATCACAACACAGCTCCAGAAATCTAAGTTTAGTCACTAAAACACAAAACTGGGGACCTCTAGAGAACTGCAGTGAACCCTTTAAGTTGCTCATGGTGGAAGAAACAAAATTCCCTTTTAAAATGCTAGATAAGACAGCTGCAAATCATTTATTCCAAGTGTCAGACTACGGAGTATGTATGCATAGGTCCTTCTCTTCAAATACAAAAGCAGTAAAATCATGGAATGGCCCAGGTTGGAAGACACCTCAGAGATTATCTACTTCAACCTCTCCAACATGTGCAAGGACACCTCTCAACTAGACTCAGATGCTTAAGGCCTCATCCAACCTGGCTTTGAACACCCCCAAGCAGGAGGCATCCACAACCTTTCTGGGTAATCTGTTCCAGAGTCTCACCACTCTCATACTGAAGAAATTCTTCCCAAGATCTAGTCCAATGCTTCTCTCTCCCAGCTTCAAACCATTTCCTCTTGTCCTGTCTGTAGGCACTCTTATGAAAAGTCCCTCTGCAGCCTTCCTGGAGGATCACTTCAGCTATTGGAAGGAAGCTTTAAGCCCCCCTTCTCCAGGCTGAACACCCCCAACTCCCTCAGCCTGTCCTCATAGCAGAGGTGCTCCAGCCTTTGGATCATCTTTGTGACCTTCCTCTGGACTCACTCCTTCTTATGCTGGGAACAGCAGAACTTTCTATAAATACCAGGGAAAGAAGAGGGTATTGGACTTGTAGACCTTCTTTCTGTTTCACCTTGTAGAAATGTTTGATGCATTCAGGCAGTTTATGGCTCCAAAAAGTGGAAAAAAGTAGCACAAGGAGAAAGATTAATGCATTTTTCTCCAACATTTGACTGCAACATCACCAGGAAATGCTTTTCTTAGAAAGAAAAAGGCTGGAACTTCTGATTCTATCCACTTACATTGCAAGAAAGCATCTCACACGCTATCATTCATGAACTTGAAGTTCTCTGTCTTCAGCTATTTTGGTTTTCTGCTCTCCCTATCTCTCTTTCCAGTGCTTAACAGTTTTGTTCCGGAAGTAACACTTGCACTTGAAAACGTTGACACCTTAGAGTGCAGCTTTTAAGAAGTGAAAAGTACAGTTTATATAAATTTTTGAGCAGAAATACGCAGAGAATTAATCTAAAGGTGTTGGAAACTTGGGGGCTGGAGGCAACATTTCATCAAAGCTTGGGGTTTGCCATGAGAAAAATTTTCAGCATCTATATTCTAAAGGGACCTATTTTCCCTTCTCATTATAAAAAAAACCCACAAAAACCAAAACCAGGAGAAAGTTACTTTTTAGGACCACTCTAATAATGAATTATTCTCTTTGCTTTGCAGGAACTCAGACAACTTCCCAGAATTGAGCTGTCAGGAATTGTGTATCTAATATATTGGAGCAAGATAACAGGGAGACAACTACAGAAAACTAAATTGCTGTCAGTGCAGCTGCAGAGACCAACCAGGCATTCCCCATTATTAAACAATCCAATTAAACCACTAATGATGCCTGGACTATGAGGTTTAGTTTTTACCAAACTTGACTTCTAGCAAAGTGAGCAAACTAAAATGCCTACTAATTGCAATCTGCTGATTCAGAACAGGATGCAGGCTGAGCTGGATCTTTCCTGTTAAGTGAGTCTCAGGTAAGAGCCATGAGGGATATGAGCACTAACTTTGACATTTGCTATCCACTGCGTGGCACAAGCATCTACTGCAAAACTGTTTTCTGTGCTTAGCTTCCTCTTCACCTCTGTAATAACCAAGTTCTTAAAGTGTTCGAATGGTACCAAGAAGTATGAACCTTTCAGATGCTCTGCCTGAACATCAGACCTGCAGTAATATGAATCTCCTGACCCACACACTTCCCTTGGATTGGCAAAAAGCAGCTCCTCACTCAATGGGTCAGACACCAAATGAGAAAATGCAGAGCTCTGCTGAAATTCTGTAAAGGTTACCAGGCCTGTGTTTCATGACTTAAAAAGTGGGTTTAAGAGAAAAAAAGATGTGTTTTCTCACAGCAAAGTAGTCTTTTTTTTTCTTTTTTTTTTTCCAAAAGAGTAATAAAAGTTAAACTTTATGTGCATTTGTGTCCCTCCAGGGGCTCTGCAAATAACTGCTCTTTCAGTTCGTCAGCAAAGCTGAAAAAATGGATCCACACAGATACTGGGCAGCAGCCTCTAGCCTTCAGCTCAAGGACTCCACCATGAAGGATGTGCTCACTGAAAGCCTTTTTGTATGGCTAGTCAAGATTGATGGGGACTCCAATGTTTACTTTTGCAGAAGGAAAATAAAACCTTAGTTTGCAGAACACCTTTTAATTAGGATCACTTTTTTTTTTTTTTCCTGCTTGAACATGCATCCAGCTCTACCTTTCCCAAGAGCTGCAAAAATCCTTTCCTCTGCACATCAACAGCATAGCATCATAGATTGGCTTAGGTTGGAAATGACCTCAAAGATCATCCAGTTCCAACCCCCCACCATAGGCAGGGATATCTCCCACTAGAACAGGTCGCTCAAGGCTTCATCCAACCTGGCCTTGAACACATCCAGGGAAGGAGCAGCCACAACCTCCCTGGGCAACCCATGCCAGTGTTTCACCACCCTCACTGGAAAGAACTTCCTCCTAACATCCAGTTTAAAACTCCCCTCTGCCAGTTTAAACCCATTCATCCTCATCCTTTCACTACAAGACCTTGTCAATAGTCCTTCCCAGCCTTCCTGTAGGCCCCCATCAGATACTGTAATGCTACAACAAAGTGTGCTCAAAGCCTTCTCTTCTCCAGGCTGAACAGCCCCAACTCTCTCAGCCCATCCTCATAGCAGAGCTGCTGCAGCACTCTGAGCATCTTCACGGCTTCCTCTGGACTCACTCCAACAGTTTCATGTCCTTCTTGTGCTGGGGGCTCCAGAACACACAGTACCCAAGGTGTGGTCTCATAGGAGCAGAGTAAAGGGGCAGAAACCCCTCCCTTGCCCTGCTGGCCACGCTTCTCCTGATGCAACCCAGGACAGCATCCCAGAGAAATTTCTGCAGTGCCTTCCAAGTTATGTTTCTGTGGAGTCTATCCATTCTGATCACATCTGAGATCTTAGGAGGCACAAATCCAAACAAGGCTGTGGGTGTTTTTATCATTCCCTGAGTGTGGGCAGTTGGCATAAACACGTGGAGGATAAGGCCGTCTGCGATTGGCTGACATTTGCTAAGTGCCTGCGGGTAGAAGGGCTTTAGTCTGTGGCCTGGCTTAAAAGGGGTTTATATGAGTCACTACACTCTGATCTGTNTGAGGCCCTACCCTCTGATTTTTTAAAAAAAAAAAAAAAAAAAAAATCTGGACCTTTATTTTTAGGACAATCCTTCCTTAATGAATAAGTTGCCAACGTTTTGATGCAAGAATTGTCTAACGTTATCTTGTGCAGTCCCAGAAAGGAACCAATGGATGCACAGTGATAATATGGAAATGTGCCATTTGGCTTTAGATGGAGAGCTGCAATTGCATGTGCCAGAGCAAATCCTAAAGCATCAACATCAGCGTCTTAAGTTCAGCTTTGCTTGTTGGCTTTGGGGGCTGTTCTTTTTGGGGGAGGTGGGAACTCAGGCTGTTTGAGGGGGTTTTGTAGGTTAGGGTTGGGGGGTGATTGCTTGTTTTGTTTGGTACTGGTGGGGGTTTTTTTTGTTTCCTTGTTTTTAAATTGCAGCAAGTGCTTCACAATCATTTAGCAAAAGAAAAGCAACACACAGGCAAGTAGCTGAAGGGAGCCTACAAGAGGGCTGTCTACAAAGGCCTGTTGTGACAGGACAAGGGACAATGGCTTCAAACTAGAGCAGATCTAGATTGGATGTTAGAAATAAATTCTGCACCATGAGGATAGTGGAACACTGGAACAGGTTGCCCAGGAAGGTGGTTTTGTTCCCATTCATGGAGATATTCAAGGTGAGAATTGACAGGGCTCTGGGTTACCTGATCTAGTTGAGGTTTCCCTGCTGTCTGCAGAGGGGTTTGGACTGGATGACTTTTGGAGGTCTCTTCTAGCCCAACCCAAACCATTCTAACAATTTGGAAAAAGGCAATGCTGTTCCCAAATGTCTCATCCCTGCCTACATGGCCAATTTTTACTGCTGTCTCCACTGTCACCCTCTCATTTTAGCATCATGATAATTGCCTCCAAAATCTTTCCTGCCACCCTATTCAATGGTTTAAAATTAGAGTAGATTCAGATTGGATGTCAGGAGCAAGTTCTTCACCATGAGGGTGGTGGAATGCTGGAACAGGTTGCCCAGGGAGGTAGCTGAAGCCCCATTCTTGAAGATATTAAAGAGCAGGCTCGACAAGGCTCTGAGCAACCTGATCTGGTGGAAGATGTTCCTGCTGATTGAAGTGGGGTTGGCCCAGATGACCTTTGGACGTCCCTTCCAACCTGACCCATTCTACAATTCTATGGTTCTGCTTCCACTAGGCTCTGCATGCTTGTATACCTACTAAAATATTGGCCAAGGTTGCCTTCTGTCATTTTCAACTCACTGCAACCTAACACAGAATGTATTCTTTCATTTAAAATACTCATCACATAATTTACATTTGAGTTTCGACGTGAACCTGTCAGGTTTTACAAAGCCTTCAAGAGAAATTACAATTTCTGGCTGCAATCAAGGAGCAAAAATTACTGCTTCCATATCTTTTAAGGGGGTTCCTACTCAGTTATCTTCCTATCTAATTACCTTGGAGGAGCTATTGTTGGTTTTATTCCCAAATCTCATACACATATCATGTGTACAACAGAATGAAGATGACTTCCCTGCCTTAACTTTGCATGTTTATGAAAATGTAAAGCATTGTGGGGGGAAAAAAAATAAATTAAATACCAATATGTGAATTTATGCTAATGTTGCTTTACTCCTTTAGTAAGACAGGCAGAGCTTCACTAAATACTACTGGAAAGCGTAAAACATATATTCATGCATCATTTATTCCACTGTTTATGATACGAGCCTGATGGCAGAATAATTCTGTATAAACATTTCACTCATTGATTCAGCTAATTTATAAATAATAAACACGAGGTGTTAATATTTTATTCAGTGCAAAACGCCAAAAATTCACTGGATAAATTATATACAACAGAATTCATATATCTGTAATTGCATGTCAGCACTCCAGGATTCAAAAGAATATTTGCCTCTTCTGGTACTGAATTAGTAATGAACTAATTTATCTGGGGTTTGTTGCTTTGGTTTTATTTTTAACCTTAGTGCCTGTGTTGGAGAGGGGCTTCTACCCTTACATAAAAAGCTTGCCGAGAGCTGGCTGCAATTAGTAAGTCAGGATTCAATAGTAAAAACTATAATCATTGGATTGTTTTGGTTGGAAAAGGCCTTTAAGATCATCCAGTCCAATTATTCTCTAACTCTACCAAGGTTGAGGCTAAACCATGGCCCTCAGCACCACACGTCTGTAGCTTTTAAACACCTCCTGGCATGGGGTTTCAACCTCCTCCCTGGGCAGCCTGTTCCAGTCTGAGCACCTTCCACTGAAGAATTTTCTTCTTATGTCCAACCTAGTGCTCCCCTGCTCCAACTTGAGGCCATTTCCTCTCATCCTTGATAAGAAACACAATGCCCCTCCCAGAAATCAGAGTCCCCAAGAGGGGCTCCCAATCACCTTTCCATCTTCTTTCCACCCTCTTTTCTTATCCCAGAATCTGCCTTACGTGCAAGGTGAGTTGGAAGGATCAGCAGGAGGGTTAGAAGCAGAATGATTAGTGGGGTTACACAGATCCAAGCAGAAGTCAGAGAGAGACACCAGCAGACTCTGACAGAGTCAGACTGTCTTATCTATGTTTGTGTCTTTGCTTTTGTACATCTCAGCAAACCTATGAGTGAAGTGGACATCAGCAGTGTTTTTCTTTTCACAGCCTGTAATCTCATCTTTCTCATTAAAATATTCCAATTAGCCTCAAACGAGCACACTGCCCTAACTCAGAGAGAAGCAACTGGGAATGCAAAATTAGCAGGCACTTTGCTAACAGTAAAAACATACTCATTCTCCCACTGTGAGCAACAAAGTATTCTCAAGTTAATGAGGGAATAAAATCTGTCGGTTTGCGGGATTGGACAAAAAGGGAGGTTTTGTACAGCATAAGCATGGCAGTGATGTAAGCTCCCAACACAATGACAATAAGGGGAAAATAAATGCTGAGCAAATGCTCCCTGTGTGTTGATGTAGGCATGATACAGCCCCAATCCACAGGTTCATAAAGTACTGTTAATTGAAGGAAGGCATAAAAGTGATTATATAGAGAAACCTAAAGAAATCAGCTGGGGAATATGGACAGCGAGATGGAGGCACTCTCAGCAAAGCTGGGGATGACAGCAAGCTGTGTGGCCCAGTTGACATGCTGAAGGGAAGGGATTCATCCAGAGGGACCTGGATAGGCTAGAGAAGAGTGCCCAAGACAACCTCATGAAGTTCTACAAGGCCAAGTACAAGGTCTTGCACCTGGGTCAGAGCAACCCCGAGCACACATATAGACTGGGTGAAGAGTGGCTTGAGGAGGAGGACTTGGGGGTGTCAGCTGGTGAGCCATGAACCAGTAATGGCTGCTGGTGACCCAAAAGGCAACAGGAGAATAAAGCCTTTGCCCCAACCAAGGTGCAAGACCTTTACCTGGCCTTGTCAAATGAGACTGACATGGGGCCACCTCTCAAGCCTCTCCAAGTCCCTCTGGATGCCATCACTTCCCTCCAGCATCTCAGCTGGATCATGCAGCTTGGTGTCATCCAAAGACTTGCTGAGGGTGTCCCAATCCCACTGCCCATGCTGCTGACAAGGGGCTTGATTATCAAGTGGAAGGCAAACAAAACACAAAACAGAGCTGTGAGCTTCTTTCTATAACTCTTGCTGTAGAAAAATAAATAAATAAATAGATAAAAGATTGTACTTCCCACACAACCCTTTAATTATAGCTGTAAATAGTAAACTGAAGTGATGGAATTTCTTAGCAAAAGGATTTCAGGGTTGAAGTTCTTGTGGATTTGTAACAGTGAAACCCCAAATCCTGTGCTCATATTGGTAAAAGTTTCTAAATTGACTTCCTACCTACTTAGGCTTCACAAAAGGGTCAAAAGTTCCTATAAGCAAGCTGAAGTCTGTAGGGACTGATGTGTAAATACCAATAGGGATTTCTAATTCTTAAAATAGTTGCTGTGTTAAAAATATGTGTGTATATATATATATATATATATAAACTTTGAAATAATTATTAAAGCTTAATATCAGAGAATTGAAAGATCTGTCAGTATCTGATGCTATTTGGAGGAAAGAGAAACAAAAAGAAAGACAAGAAAAGAAAAGAGAAAAATCCAAACTTTTCTTTTGCAAGTTCATCAGCCTATGAAACCTGGGGAAATTTTGATTAGCAATTATTTGCAGAAGTAAATTACTCAAGTGCTCCTTAAAATAAGCTGTCAACAGGAAAAGGATAGATATACTTGGCAGGCTCCTGAAATAGGGTTAAGACTTTAAATTAGCACTGCAATTTTGCATTCAGATTACTGAGGATGAAACAAGGCAAATAAAACCCTCACCAAATGTGATAAGAAACAATTCAGCTGCAGAAAAAAATCATATGAGCTGCTCTGTGACATTTGCTGCTAGTTCTTCCCTGCTTAAATGAGAGGTGAATTCAGTCTTCTGTGGCTTTATGTAAATCACAATCACAAAATGCTAGGGGTTGGACCTCAAAAGATCACCGAGTCCAATCCCCCTGCCAGAGCGGGATCACTCCAGGCAGGCCACACAGCCAGGTTTGAAATGTCTCCAGAGGAGGAGACTCCACAACCTCTCTGGGCAGCCTGCTCCAGGACTCCAACACCCTCGCAGTGAAAAAGTTTTTTCCTTATGTTCCCATGGCACCTCCTCTGCTCCAGCTTGCACCCATTGCCCCTTGTCCTGTTATTGCACAGCACTGAGCAGTGCCTGGCTCTGTCCTCCCAACACTGCTCTGCACATCTTTATCAATATAAATGAGGTCACCTCTCAGGCTCCTCTGTTCCAAGCTGAAGAGCCCCAGCTCCCTCAGTCTTCCCTCACAGGGAGATGTTCCACTACCTTCAGCATCTTTGTGATCACTGCCAGCTCAGACCATGCAGTTGTACTGCAAGGATCTGAGGACTTGGGAAATCACAGTATACAGCCATAAAATCATTTTGGTTAGAAAAGATCTTTAAGATCAGGTCCAGCCATTCTTTAACTCTGCCAAGTCTGATTCTAAACCATAAGTAGGCATCCACAACCTTCCTGGGCAACCTGTTTCAACGTCTCACCACCCTTGCTGTAAAGAATTTCTTCCTTCTCTCCAGTCTAAATCTGCCCTCCTCAAACTTCAATCCATTCCCTATCATCCTATCACTACAGGCCCTTGTAAATAGTTCCTTTCAGTCCAACCCTCCTGTCAAGGGAGGAACAGGACAAGCCAAATAGAAACTCTCAGAAAATACTCTGTGTGTATCAGCTGAAGATATTTTGCCTTGCTTAGTAAAAGTGTTGTTTATCAATATTTGCAGACCAAAATTAATTTTAGGGAAATTACTGAATAAATGCTTCACATCTCCCCCCTTCTGGAAGGAATCCTACCCAGTATTAGTTGGAATGAATGGCTAGGGAACTGCTCTCACATAAAAATCCTTCCCAGAATGGTAAGGGCTGGCAGGCACCTCCAGAGATCATCCAGTCCAACCCCACTGCCAGAGCAGGATCATCTAGGGCAGGTGACACAGAAATGCATCCAGGCAGGTTTTGAAAGTCTCCAGAGAAGGAGACTCCACAACGTCTCTGGGCAGCCTGCTCCAGGGCTCCAGCACCCTCACCATAAAGAGGTGTCTCCTCCTGTTGCAGTGGAACCTCCTGGGTTCCAGAGTTTGTACCTGTTATTCCTTATCCAATCAGTGGACACTATTAAAAAAGAGCCTGGCACCTTCATTTTGATTCCCATGCCTCAGATATTTGTAGACACTGATAAAGTCCCCTCTCTGCCTTCTCTTGTCCAGACTAACCAGCACCACATATCTCTGTCTTTCCTCACCAGATGAATGTTCAAGTCCCTTCACCATTCTCACAGTGCTGTGCTGGACACTCTTTGGTATATCCCTATCCCTCTTGAACTTGAAAGTCCAAAATTGGAAACAATGTTCCAGGTGTGGTCTTACCAGGGCAGAGTAGAAGGGAAGGAGAATCTCTCTTGACCTGCTGGCCATGCCTTTCTTAACACATCCTGGGATGCCTTGGCCCTCTTGGCCACAAGGGCACATTGCTGTCCCATGGAGAAGTTGCTATCCACTAGGATTCCAAGGTCTCTCTCTCTCTGCAGCTGCTTTCCAGCAGAATGACTCCTAGTCTGTACTGGTGCCTGGTGTCACTCCTCCAGGATGCAGGATTCTAAACTTGCCCTTATTAAACTTCATGAGGTTCTCCTTCACCCAGCTCTCCAGTCTGGCCAGATCTCCTTGGCTGGCAGCAGAGACTGAGAGGTGTCAGCCACCACCCCACCCCCTCCCTCTCCCCTTAGTTTCCTGTACCTTCTCAAAAACAGCCTGAAGATGGAGGGGTTTTCTTCTTCTCTTTAAAGATTTCATAGTTCTGTACGGTTTCACTGACTTGAATATCTGGGTTTGCTGAGAATTGGCTTGCCCAAAACATTGCCTACTGAAGCAAACGCCATATGCTTTGCAATTCTAGTCTCAACTCAAACACTCTCACACTCTTTCTGTACCTTCCAAGGAATTCCTCATCTAACTCACACCAGTAAAACATTTCCTTCCTTGTGCCAAGACTTTCATATGGAAAACATACAAAAAAACAGTAATAAATAACAAGGGATTAGAGAACTCATCAGGTTTGTGAATTTGATGGTCTAGTCCGAGACAGTCAAGGAGGTGTACATATTTCAGTAGACAAACTCATGAATCAAATAATCAAATAGAAATGTACTTCAGAATTCACATCATCTCAACAGCTATTTCCAAACTATGCTAGAGAGCAAAACCAGTTCACACTGTAAACTCAACTTACTGGAGCTTTAAATTGCTGTGCTTAATAGACATGGAAAAAAAAATATAGCTCCATCCCACCTCAGCAGCTCCCAAGTTGAGGCTTGACATCCTGAGTCACAAGCACCAAGGCTCCTGCTTTGCTCAACCAACTCTTACTATAGATGACTCACAGCTTCACAGATTGAATCACATTGGAATGGACCCTCAAAGGTCACCTTGTTTAACACCTCCCTGCCCCTCAAAGCAGTGGGCCAGGGACACTTCCAACTAGATCAGACTGCCCTGAGACACAGCAAGGCTCATCTTGAAGGTTTTCAGGGACAGGGCCTTGACCACATCCTGGGTAGCCTGTTCCAGTATTTCACCACTCTCATTGTGCAGAACTTCCTCCTGATGTCCTGCCTAAATCTTCCCTGCTCCACTTTCAAACCATTGTCCCTTGTCCTATCACCACAAGACCTTCTAAACAGTCCATCCCCAGCCTTTCTGTAGGTCCCCTTCAGATAGTGAAATGCAGCTCTAAGGTCCCAATTCTTTGAGTCCTCTGATCATCTTTGTGGCCCCATAGCTGGACACAGCACTGCAGGTGAGGTCTCTCCAGGGCAGAGGGGCAGAATCCCCTCTCTATCTGGCTGTGCTGCTTTTGATGCAGCTCAGGCTGCCATTTGCCTTCTGGGCTGCAAGTGCCCATTTCTGGCTTTTGTCCAGCTTCTCACCCACCAGCACCTCCAAGTGCTTTTGTGCAGGGCTGCTCTCAGTACCATCATCCTCCAGCCTGGATCAATCTTTAGGATTGCCCAGACCTAGGTGCAGGACCTTGCAATGATCCAACAATAAGAACTATTCCAAACATCTGCTTCTGATCCTAAGTAATTCCCAGAGCATCTTTGTATTCAAAACCACACTATCAAGATCAGTGTCATTATTTACTCTTTCAAAATGTATAAACAGAAATGGGAGAGATTTAGGCTAAGTCACACCATAATGGAAACAGGAATAGGATCCACATCTCCTGTGTCTGAGCCCATTTAGACTCTACTCCCTGGCAAAGAACTGTAATTTCTGTTCTATGAGAAAGTTGTCATTACAGCCTGGGCTCAGCTTGTTCCACTCCTCAGGGGAAGTTATGGACTTGGCATTTGCAAAAGGCTAAATTCCTCTCTCATCCTTAAGGGTACCTATTCCACTTACTTATCCAAGGCACATGGCAGAAAAGTCTGGCTTCTATGATTATCAGCAGAAAAAAAAGGCCATAAGAAGAGACTCCACTGCTAGAGACAACGTGAGTGGATCCAAATCCCATCAGCAATGATCAAGCAAACTCTTGGATTTCAGATTACAGACAGACACAAAAGCTTGAGAAAAATCACAAAGTAATGACTTGTAAAGTGGTATCCTAAAAATAAACAATATTGTGACTGGAGCAAAATTCATTTTCTTCTCAATGGGCCAAGACTTATACAAGAAGAACGAAGCAATTTCAAAATGTCTGATAAATTTCAGGTTTAGACCTCAAGATCCACAGATCACATTGGGCTGGAAGGGACCCTCAAAGGTCATCTTGTACAACATCCCTTGCACTCAGAAGGGACATCTCCATCTAAAGCAGGCTGCCCAGTGACACATGAAGCCTGACCTTGACGGAATCTCAACCACATCCCTGGGCAACCTGTTCCAGTATTTCACCACTCTCATTGTGCAGGACTTCCTCCTGATGTCCAACCTAAATTTCCCCTGCTCCATTTTCAAACCATTGCCTCTTGTCCGATGACCACAGACCCTTCTAAACAGTCCTTCCTCAGCCTTCCTGTAGGTCCTCTTCAGATACTGAAATGAAGCTCTAAGGTCTCCCTAGAGACATCTCTTCCCCAGGCTGAAAAACTTCAATTCTTCCAGCCTGTCCTCATAGCAAAGATCTTCAGGGCAAGAAGCACAACAACATGATGGTGACTGATCTTTAATTCACCATTCAAATCCCACTTAAACAATTTCAGCCTAGGCAGCTGCACAGACAACTTTGCCAGCTGGTACATCAGAAAACCAAAAACTCAGATATTGTCCTTCTGATGACTCTCTGGAAAAAATCTACCCTTTCAATAGCTACCTCTTCCAGCTCTATTTTGCACAGAAGCCCTCCCCTATGCCTTTAAAATACTCTTGATTTATGCAGAGAGGTAAATTTGATGCATATTATCTGAAAACAATAAAACCAAAACCAATGTAGCAACATATTAGGTAGCCACAGAGTCTGCAAACTGATAATGCTGGTTGTGAATGAATTCCAAGCCTGCTTCCAAAGTAAACTTTAAAGATTACTCAGCAAGATTTTGCTGTCTCCAAAGTCTGTGCACAGAAAATAGGAAAAAAAATTATTAGATCTATTTAGCTAAAAAAATTTAAAAAAAAATCTACCAGGGTTCTTTCACAGAATCACAGGGCAGTCTGGGTTGGAAAGAATCTCCAAAGGTCATCTAGTCCAACCCCCCTGCATTAAGCAAGGACATCCTAAGGTTGCCCAGAGCCATGCTGAGCTTCAGCTTGAATACCTCCAGGGATGGGGACTCAACCACCTCCCTGGGCAACCTGTTCCAGTATTCCCCTACTCTCATGGTAAAGAACTTGTTCCTAACATCCAATCTAAATCTGCTCTTCTCTAGTTTGAAGCCACTGCCTCTTGTCCTATTGCTGCAGGCCTTTGTAAACAGTCTCTCTCCATCCTTCTTGTAGGCTCCCTTCAGGTACTGGAATGTTGCAATAGGCCCCCTGGAATCTCCTCTTCTCCAACCTGAACACCTTCATCTCCCTCAGCCTGTCCTCCTAGGAGAGGTGCTCCAAGCCCCTGATGATCTTCCCAGCCTCCCCTGGACCCACTCCACCACTTCCATGCCCTTCCTGTGTTGAGTTCTCCAGAGCTGGACACAGTACTCTTTCTTCCCTCCCTAACAAATTGGCTGAGAATATCAGACTGACTAAAACCACAAGAGGTCGAAAAGCTATGTTGCAATCCTATTTTATCACACCCTGTGTCACAATATTACCCTTTTTATTTTTTCTCCTTCCCCCCTCCCTTCTTTGTCCTCTTCTTTTCCCCTTTTCCCCCCACTTTTTTTTCAAAATTCTTTTCCACTTTTCCACATCCAGGGTGGTGAGGCACTGGAACAGGTTGCCCAGGGAGGTTGTGGCTGCTTCCTCCCTGGAGGGGTTCAAGGCCAGACTGGATGAGGTCTTGAGCATCCTCATCTAGTGGGAGGTGTCCCTGCCTATGGTGGGGGGTTGGAACTGGATGAGCTTTGAGGTCTCTTCCAACCTAAACCTTTCTATGATTCTATACAGGTCAGCACCAGCAGTGTTGGACAACGAAACTTCAGCACTCATTATAAACTGTACAGGGTCATGAGAAAGAAAATAATCCACCAGTAAAGGCTGAACAGCTTCCAGTGTGGCTGCTGCTGGGTATGCACTGCAAAGTGAGCAGAAGTTAAAAAGCAAATATTTTGGAGCAGGCAAAGTTCTTTGCAGCTCTACAAATAACACATTTAGGAGAATGGACTTAGATTGCATGTGTTTGACAGCGCCAGCAAACAATTTCTTTAAGCACTCCACTTGATTTCCCTCTTTCAGCAATTCCTTCAACAGCAGACACATCAAGTCCCTGAAATCTCTTCCAGCACAACTTATTAAGCAATACATTTCTGGAAAACTGAGAAGTTCAAAGGAGCAGGTCCAGGGCAGGATAAGTCTGTGATGATTTATTGCCATAAGCCATTTTACCTTTGATGGTAAAAAAAAATATAAATAAAAATCCAGGTAAGGCTGTGTTTTATGAGGTAAAATATATAATATAAAGTCTGTTAAATAAAGTCCCTGATACATCTTAGCTGCTTTGGCTCACACCTTCAAATAAATTGTAGAAAACCTACACCCAGCTGCTTTCTGACCTTTTCCCCAGTAGCATATCTTACCAGCAGTTAAAGAAACTGTCAGAATATGCTAAAGGGAAGAATGGAACATCTAAGTTCTACTGAATGCTGAGGGCTTTGCTGAATGAACCAAATGTGACCTCTGGCAGTTTACTCTGAGAGGAACCTCAGAGTAGCCTGAAAAATAACTTAATGCCACATGGCATTGTCACACTGAAAAACTGAGAGTGCTGCACACTCAAGGGAAAATAAACAGAGAGTTTCGGGATGCTAAATAACAATTGTAGTGGGCTTTGGTGGTTTGGGTTTTTTTTAAGCTAAAGTATTTAAATGAAATCCCCTATTCAGAAACATGTTTTGGCCAATCAAACGTACCAGAAACAGCTGCCTACAGAGGACACATTATACAAGCTTCACAGAATTAACCAAGTTGGAAAAGACCTTTGAGATCATCGAGTCCAACCTATCACCCAACACCATCTAATCAACTAAACCATGGCACTAAGTGCCTCATCCTGTCTCCTTTTAAAGGCCTCCAGAGACTGTGACTCCACCACCTCCCTAGGCAGCCCATTCCAATGCCAATCACTCTTGCTGTGAAGAACTTCTTCTAATGTCCAGCCTGAACAGCCTGGTGTAGCTTGAGACTGTGTCCTCTTGTTCTGCCACTGGTTCCCTGGGAGAAGATTCCAACCCCACCTGGCCACAACCTCTTTTCAGGTAGTTGTGTAGAGCAATGTCTTCCCTGAGCCTCTTCTTCTGCAGGGTAAACAACCTCAGCTCCCTTTGCAGCTCCTCACAGAGTTCCAGTGTCTCACCACCCCTATGTCTAATCTAAACCTCCCCTCCTCTAGCTTGAATCCATTCCCCCCAGACTTTACATCCTAAAAGTTCCTCACCAGATTACTTGTAGCCCAACATATACTGGAAGGCCACGATAAGGTCTCCTCAGAGCCTTCTCTTCTGCAAACTGAACAACCCCAACTCTCAGCCTGTCCTCATAAGAGAGGTGCTCCAGCCTTCTGATCATCCTCACAGCCCATAGAATCATAGAACGTCAGGGATTAGAAGGGACCTTGAAAGATCATGTGTTTCAGCCTCACTGCCAGAGCAGGATCACCTAAAGCAGATCACACTGCAATGCATCACGGTTCTTGAATATCTCCAGAAAAGGAGACTCCACAACCTCCCTGGGCAGCCTGTTCTGGTGCTCTGTCACCCTGACAGGGAAAATAAATCTTCCTCAGGTTCACAGCCTCAACTTCCACCTATTGCTTTTGTCCTGTCACTGTGCATCACCGAGAAGAGCCTGGCTCCATCTTTCTCTGGACACATTCCAGCACATCCATATCTTTCTTGTAATTGGGGTTCCAGAATATAGCCACATTACAGACCGGCTTTGGTGACTGAAGCAGCCTCAGATGGTGCTGCACATCATTTTCACCAGTGAAAACTAGAATAGGCTTCATTCTGCTTTACTGAAATCAATACGAGTTTGCTTTTGATGTCAGTGAGATATGAGGAGAGACCCAGAGCATACCAGGGGTGGGATGGGGAAGCAAACAACAACTCTCTTAGCATACTGACTGGCTATTTTTGCTCCCATCAACATCATATGCTGCAATAAAATACCATTACAATCTAGTTCCTGTCATTTTCTTCAGTCCCCATGCAGATCATTTCTCTCTGACTAGATGCTGCAAGACCTCAGCACTGTGGGGAACCAAGGATGCAGATGAGGAAAGTTTAAGAGCTGCAGCTGACCTGCTTTCTGTGACAGGGAACAAAGTAAAATGCCTGTAAAGAGAATATGATCAAGACACTGCAATCATATATTTTTAAACAAAATGAAACGCTCCAGTGTGCTATCTAATGTGACTGATGTTTTCATGCTTGATTTAGAAGGTTATTTGCCTTATTAATCATTAAAATCTACCTTGACACACAGGCAGAAAACACAATTCAATGGAAAAAGAAAATCTGATTCAATACTGTGCTGACTTCAAATTGGAGGAGCAGCTGAGGAAATGGTTTTGAGGGCAATTTGATACGAGACTTGCCCTGGGTTCCATGGCTCAGTGCTCGGCTTGTGGATGTTGAATTATCTCTCAAGCAGGATACAAGAGCAGAAGGGAAATTAAGACACTTTTAAACCCTCCGAAGTTTTAACAGCCAAAATGAATATGACATCAGAAATAAATGTGTTGAGGTTTCTAGGACTATCATTTTGATATGAAGAGAAACTCTTTGCCAGGGATCATAGAATCAGTCAGGATTAGAAGGGACCACAAGGATCAGCCAATTCCAACCCCCCTGCCATGCCCAGGGATACCCTACCCTAGATCAGGCTGCCCACAGCCTCTGCCAGCCTGGCTGCAAACACCTCCAGGGATGTGGCCCCAACCACCTCCCTGGGCAACCCATTCCAGGCTCTCACCACTCTCATGGTGAAGAACTTAATCCCATTTGTGATGCTTCGGGAGTTACCTGTCCCCCTGCCACATGCACTTTGGAATTCACCCAGACTAGACTCAGCCACCTGGAAGTTAAGGAAGCTTTACATTCACAGCTTGGCACAACATACAAGCAGATATTCACAATATATTACAAATATTTACAGCTATATAGAGAAATGTACAAGTTAGAAGTAATACAGAACCACAATGCCCCTCCCAGAAATCAGAGTCCCCAAGACGAGTTCCCAACCACCTTTCCACCTCCCCACCCTCTAATTTTATCCCAATATCTGCTTTATGTGCAAAGTAAATCAGAGAGATTGGCCAGGGAGGTTAGACAGATCCAGCCAGAAGCCAAAGAGAGAGAGCTCAGACTCCCCAAACAGAGAGCAACTCTGTCTTATCTATGTCCATGTCCTTGTTTTAGTACATCTCAGTAAACCCATGGGTGAAGTGGGCATCAGCACTGTTTTCTTTTCACAGCCTATAATCTCATTTTTTCTCATTAAAATATTGCAATTAGCCTCAAACCAGCACACCATTCTAAGTCTATGTGTATTTTGAATCAAAGCAGAAATCAGAGACACAGAAATTCTGAAGGGAGTGGAACATCTTTCTTACCAGGAGAGACTGAGGGAGCCGAGGCTTTTTAGCTTGGAGAGGAGGAGACTGAGAGGTGATCTCATTCATGTTTATGAATATGTAAAGGACAAATGCCTGGAGCCAGGCTCTGCTTGGTGATAGCCAATGACAGGACAAGGGGCAACGGGTGGAAGCTGAGGCATAGGAAGTTCCATGAAGATATGAGGAAATTTTTTTTCTCCATAAAAGTGACAGAACACTGGAACAGGCTGCCCAGGGCAGGTTGTGGAGCCTCCCTCTCTGAATCTATTCAAGACCTGCCTGGATGTGTTTCTGTGTGATCCTGCTTTGGCAGAGGGGTTGGACTCTATGACCTTTTGAGGTCCCTTCCAGCCCCTAACATTCTGTGATTCTGCGAAAACCACAAAATATCTACAAAGTTAAACAACAAGCTGCTGTGTTTTAAGATGTTTTGTGTGCAGGTCTGTGTTTCCTTCAAGACAAAATCCTCTGATAGTATTATACAACTAATTTTGGAAAAGGATGATTTAATAACATAAGATAGGACACAAGACTTAAAATATTTACAATACCAATTTGGTCAATAAAGAGATTTTCTTACCTGGGCACGTTACAAAAGGTAGGGAACTCTCCGAAGCGCAGAGCCTGAAACAAAATGCAGACAAAAGTTTAAGTGCTTTCCACTCACAGGTCAAAACTCTCTTCTGAGCCCAACCAAGATTTTAAACCACTTTTGAACTCGATACAAAAGGTTTTCCCTTGCAACTCAAATTGGTCTTTGCTCACAGCTGAACCTAAGAGTGAGATGCAGCTTTATTAGTGCCAGTAATTAATATTTTATGACATTGTTTTTTTCACTGGTTAGCATTGTCCATGCTGAAGCTTAAAAGAGATTCCAATTGAGCCCAGTGAGGAAAGCTTGAGGAAATCACTGGGTTTGAGGAGCAAATCAGCTCAATTTGCTGAAGTCTTTAAGCTTTTCCTTCTAGAAAGATCTGAGAGATGTACTGTGCAAACAAGTGCCTGTACAAAGGGATTTGGTCTGCTTGAGATGGATGGAGTTACCCTCTGTGAAATTAAGATTCTAGTAGGAGCTACTAATGATTAGCTAACCGATGATAAATTTGAAGGAGGAGGACTCTCTTTAGAATGAAGCTGGAAAGCATTAGTTAGCCAGGTGTGTTATGAACAGTTATCATCTAATGGTAATGAGTGGGTATTCAGTTTGGAGGGGGTGGTAACAGAAACACAGTAGGGTTTCTAATTCTGGGGGAAAGAAGTCCATTAACTCCTCTTTATAAATCGCCTCCCATTAAAGCTTTATTCACAACACCATGAATTATATGTAAGTACACTCAGCTAACAGCACAAAAGCTGTATCCAAACTGCAATTTAATGAGATATCTTACACGTTCAGATAAACTTGGGGAGCTCACCCAGGCTACCAACACTCTCAGATTTCTTTCCTTATAGCTTGGCCTCCAGAAATAGAATAAGCCAGGTTGGAAGAGACCTCCAAGATCATCGTGGGTGAAAATGTATAAATCTTGTCCCATACAAGCATTTTCATTCACCTTTCCTGCCCCAGCTATTAACATTATTTCCTTTTGGCCCTCCCCTCACAGACATTTTGTGTCCCTGACAAAACGATTCCAAGCCCTTCCTAATTTTACTCCTTTGTCACAGCCATCCTGAAGAAAGGAGTTGGCTTCTTCTTTATTTCCAGAGCCTTTTTTGACTTGAAGCAGCTGAAAAGGCAGCAGGAACAGCACACTACCAATATTCACTCCTCAGCCAACCAGCAGCTGCTCTCTCTACAAGTCACAGAATCACAGAATTAACCAGGTTGGAAAAGACCTTCGAGATCAGTTTTGGAGGGATTTGGATATGCTGGAGCATGTGCAGAGAAGGGCCAAGAGGATGCTCAGAGGGCTGCAGCACCTCTGCTGTGAGCACAGACTGAAAGAGTTGGGGCTGTGCAGTCCGGAGAAGAGGAGGCTCCCAGGTGACCTTCTTGTGGCCTTCCAGAATCTGAAGTGGGCTACAAAAAAGATGGGGAGGCACTTTTTAGGCTGTCAGGGAGTGACAGGACTAGGGGGAATGGAGCAAAGCTGGAGGTGGGGAGATTCAGATTGGATGTGAGGAGGAAGTTCCTCACCATGAGAGTGGTGAGAGCCTGGAATGGGTTGCCCAGGGGGGTGGTTGGGGCCACATCCCTGGAGGTGTTTTTGGCCAGGCTGGCAGAGGCTGTGGGCAGCCTGCTCTAGGGTAGGGTGTCCCTGGGCATGGCAGGAGGTTGGAACTGGCTGATCCTTGTGGTCCCTTCCAACCCTGACTGATTCTATGATTCAATCATCAAGTCCAACCTATTGCCTCATGCAGCCTCCTCTTAAACACCTCCAGGGAGGGTAACTCCACCACCTCCCCAGCAGCCCATTCCAATGCCAACCATTGCCAAACTTCTCCCTAACATCCAGCCTAAAGCTGCTGTGGTGGTTTCGGAGCCGACAGAACGAAGCTCTCGAATGAACTGGAGAGAGATCAGAATTACATTCTGAAAGAGAGACACAGGAAGAAAGTTCCAAAGCAGATACAGAACCCATATAGCAAGGCACTTGACTCTTGTTTGCCCCCAAGCCCAAACTGAATCTCCAAGGCCTGGTGCTCCAATCTTCCCCCCCTGCCCCCCAACGCCGCTGCCATCTGCAGGCCCAAACAGAAGCCTGTGGAGGCCTCAGACCAGGCCTGCTCCTGACAGCTCTATCCCTGCAACAGCTCCTGCCCAGACAGGGCTGGAGGGGGAGGGAAGGAGAGGGAGAGAAGGAGCTGGCCTCACCCTGAGCTCATAGCAGAGTTATTGGATCGAAGAAAGAGTCTTTTTTCTAGTCCCTAGAGGATTTTTAACCCTATAGTTTCCAACCTGGGACACCTGCCCTGGTGCAACTTGAGGCAGTGTCCTCTCGTTCTGCCACTGTGCACCTGAGAGGAGAGCCCAACCCCTGCCCAGCTACAGCCTCCCTTCAGCTGGCTGTGGACAGCA
Organism: Psilopogon haemacephalus; assembly: GCA_013396835.1. Classification (NCBI taxonomy): domain Eukaryota; kingdom Metazoa; phylum Chordata; class Aves; order Piciformes; family Megalaimidae; genus Psilopogon; species Psilopogon haemacephalus. The sequence continues at coordinate 1,565,989 of VWZI01019941.1, forward strand.
ATGAGCTCTGCCCTCAGCCTCCTCTTCTCCAGGTCTTCACAGAAAGACAAAAAGGTAGTGAGGAAGCATGAAAATTAACTTAAAGAGGTCTGGGGTGAGAGATGCATCTGCTTCAGATGGCAAATGTAGAATCATAGAATGGCTTAGGTTGGAAGGGACCTCAAAGATCAGCCAGTTCAGTTCCAACCCCTCTGCCAGAGGCAGGGACACCTGCCTAAGTAGCACTGCTGCTGATTGGAAAAATAAAACAAAGAAAAAGACAAAAACCCCAAAACAAACACAAAAGAGACTTAGCACATCCTTTGGCAGGGAAGGAGTCATTAGTAGCCAATTACACCGAAATCCTTGAGCCTCACATGGATTATGCACTACAGTTTATCAGAGCCTTGGACTGTGGCTGCTCACCCCTGCTCAATGACTTCTTTCACCTTTTTTCTCCACCCCATTTTATTAACCTGTCCTTGTTTTACAAGTCACTACCCATCGTGATTTTTTGGCTGTTAGAGGGATGAAGCTTGATGAATCTTCTCTACTTTTTTTTTTTTATTATTATTCCTCTTTCAGTTAGTTTTTGGTTGTTGTTGGCTGGTTTAGAGTATGATAAATGGTAGAGTATTAGTAAATGGTATCAATCACCATTTACTAAACATTTTGTGTTCAAGGCTCCATTGTATTTTGCTTAATGAAACCTAGTTTGGTTGTTTTTTAACTTCAATATTTTTGTTTGTTCTTTCCTGGATTTTTGTTCTCTCCTCAACTTGCCATCAGCAGGGGCAATCTGCAAGAACATCTGCCACAGAAAGGGCAAAGTGTTCTCCCAGCACAGGGCAAAATGGCCTTTGTAATGCACTTCAGCAAAGTCTTTACTCCTAATGCAGCAGCTCGCTCAGGCGTGCAGAAGTAATTTCCACATTAATCTACACCCGAAAAGGCTCCTCTGATAAGGCTCGGCCTCAGCCGCTAAATCCTTCTCAGCTCATCTTAGTACCACTGCAAGGCTAATTGCACAAGCAACAATCACACATCTAACCAGGGGATTGACTTCATTTTAAGCTCCTGTCGGAGCTTTGCCGTTGCACAATTCGCTGCTGGATTTCCGTATCCAGAGTATTAAACATGGACTCCTGGGCTCAGTTTTTACCTACTTCCTTTCTAATAAAAGTGAAGCATTTTCCTTGCCTTCCACAGACGCATACCCATGCACCTCCAATTATGAATGTTAAACCCTCGTCCATCTGTCTGTGTTAGCAAAGCTAAATTCTGTCTGGCAATTCCCTTCCAAATCACTTCCCCACAATCACTCTGTGCATGAGAAGAGCAGCAGATTAAAATGACTTCTCAGACTGGCATTGGGCATAAATGCAAAACGCTTTGCCTAAAGTTAATCCACATCTTTTAGATACAGTTCACTGCAGGAAGGATTTGTAATGTTTCAGCAGATGACTTTTCTTTCTCGTAGGAAGTGCAGCAAGTTCTGCATTACAGCAAGAGATTAAAACCATGAGATTATGAAGCTAGAAATTAGTAGGAAGGAAGGACATTGGGTGGAATAAATAGAGTGCTGAGTTAAACACACAACAGTTCATAGGCTGCATGTTGGGTGGAATAAACAGTGCTGGGTTAAACACACAACAGGTCATAGGCTGCATGTTGGGTGGAACAAACAGTGCTGGGTTAAACACACAACAGTTCATAGGCTGCATGTTGGGTGGAATAAACAGTGCTGGGTTAAACACACAACAGTTTTCATAGGCTGCATGTTGGGTGGAATAAACAGTGCTGGGTTAAACACACAACAGTTCATAGGCTGCATGTTGGGTGGAATAAACAGTGCTGGGTTAAACACACAACAGTTCATAGGCTGCATATTGGGTGGAACAAACAGTGCTGGGTTAAACACACAACAG
>VWZI01019941.1:1568362-1595796 GCA_013396835.1 Psilopogon haemacephalus
TTTATAGGCTACATGGTGGGTAAAATAAAGAGTGCTGGGTTAAACACACAACAGTTCATAGGCTGCATGTTGGGTGGAATAAACAGTGCTGGGTTAAACACACAACAGTTCATAGGCTGCATGTTGGGTGGAATAAACAGTGCTGGGTTAAACACACAACAGGTCATAGGCTGCATGTTGGGTGGAATAAACAGTGCTGGGTTAAACACACAACAGGTCATAGGCTGCATATTGGATGGAACAAACAGTGCTGGGTTAAACACACAACAGGTCATAGGCTGCATGTTGGGTGGAATAAACAGTGCTGGGTTAAACACACAACAGGTCATAGGTGCATGCTGGGTGGAACAAACAGTGCTGGGTTAAAAGAGACAATTTTCAGGCTGCATGACCTGAAGGTCCATGTCTCTCCTGTGCTAGGGCCCCCAGAGCTGGGCATGAGACTGCAGGTGAGGTCCCCCCAGAACATAGAACTGCAGGAAAAAAGCAGAGGAACATGATTTTCTTCTGAAATGGTTGCAGCAGGCAGTAAGTGCTTGTTTTGTGCGTTCTTTCCTTCCTGCTTCCATATTATTCATTAGACAATACATTAATGTTGGGTATAAATCACCTCTAGCTGAGTAATAGTACAGAAGCGGCAACCATTTGGTAACTGGTTATGTATAAAATGGCAGTGCTGAGGAATATTTTCTGCCCTACAAACTGACAGAGCTGTAATTTAGATCCATCCTAGCCTGGCAACTTTCTTCTGCATCCATGTTAACATTTGAGGCTCTCCTACCTGTCAAGGAGTGGCCGGTCCACCCAACTCAGGGACAGCCTCAAGTCTCCAGACATATCAGGCTACTGTTGTCTAGGTCTCTTGCATCAGAGGCTGCCTCCAGTACAAGAAGGACATGGAAGTGTTGGAGAGTGGAGAGTGTCCAGAAAAGTTTGTGAAGATGATCAGAAAGCTGGAGAATCTCTCCTGTGGGCACAGGCTGGGACAGGTGGCGAAAAGAGAAGGTTTCAGGAGGACCTTAGAGCAGCCTTACAGTACCTGGAGGGGGCTACAAGAGGGCTGAGGAGGGACTTTTGACAAAGGCTTGAAGTGACAGGATGAGAGGGAATGGTTTTGAGCTGTAAGAGGACAGATATAGACTGGAGATGAGGAAGAAATTCTTTCCAGTGAGAGTGGTGAGACACTGGCACAGGTTGCCTAGGGAAGCTGTGGATGCCCAATCCTTGGAGGTGTTCAAGGCCAGGCTAGATGAGGCCTTGAGCAACCTGCTCTAGTGGGAGGGGTCCCTGCCCATGGCAGTGGGGTTGGAACTGGATGACCTTTAAGGTCCTTTCCGACCCAAACCATTCCATATGTTTCCTGGTTTGGTTACAGCTCTCTGTGTTCCTATCTGTTTAACCACCAGAGGAACACAAAGAGCCTTCTCAAGTCTTTTAAGTAGCAGCAACAGTGCTGTGCTCCCTTAGCATTATCTCACCAAACTCATTCCATTTAGGAACCTTCTTCAACACAGCTTTAAGACCTTGGCTTCAGACACTCAGGCTTGAAATCCATTAAAATGCAAACAAAATAATTTTTGCTCACATCTCCCTGCTGCCTGGCAAGTCTGCTCTATTAAGCAGTGGCTGGGGGGTGTTTGTTTGGAACATTTGCTTCGTTAACAGAACAGGGAAACACAATTTACTGTTGACAAATCTACAGAAGCCTAAGAGATTTATTTGGTTTTATTACAGCCTCCCAATTTTCAAACGCATGTCAAAAATCCCCTGTAAAAAGAACCAGACCCTGATTTCCACTCATTTCAATACAGCCAGCTGCACAGGCAGAAACAGACTGAAGAGGAATCCCAACTGCAAATTAGAAGTAGAAAAAAATAGTGGTGCTTGTATCTCCTTAAAATATCTCTCCTCAGAATTCCAGAAGCACATCAGCACCTACCCTGAATTACTTGCGTCGGGCAAACAGCAAACCACTGATGAGCCCTGATGGTTTCATGTACTCCAGTCTGTTAAAAGCTCTTCTGAATGTTCTTCACAGCTGCTGTACTCCAGAGCACAAAAATTCAGATGACAGAGGAGTAAATAGAAAATAAATTCCTTCTCCTTTTGCACTTTGCATGAGCCCATTCCTTCTTCATAACCCTCTGTGAGCTAGATGAGGATGATAAAACCTCCTCTGTTTGAGCAGGCTGCAGAGTCAATAACAGTAAATATTCCCTCTGATGCTATTTTTATTTTTACCTGGGCCATACTCTTAATTAGCAATTTATTCAGGATGTGTCTTAACCATTACCGTGACATAAAAACGAAGCCCAAACCAGGAGATAAATTTTTATGACAGAGTTGAAGGAAAGTTTATTGGGCTGCCTGTGGTGTTTGACTTTGTGCAACGTAAGCAAACAGACATCTCTGGCTGTTAACAAGGAGCTCCATTACAAAAAAGGAGAGGAAAATGATGATGTGAATCACCACCAAATTAATGTCACATTATGGGTAAGTTCATAGCTCTCCCGAAAGCAAACTTTGCTTACACTGAAGCAAATCAACAGACACATTTGTTGTGGGTGTTTATTATTGCTGCAAATGTTTGCTGGTTATTCTATTATCATCATCATATTTCTGGTGCCATTCTGCATCGCTGCTTCCTGCATCTCTGATTGCAGAAGGTGGATGGGGTTGCTCATGACTGAACACAGAATTACATTTAATCTGTTCATTGCAAATTTGCATAAGGCTTTATACTTCTGTGCAATGAAATTAAGGAAGAGTGGAGTGAATCCAGAGGAGGCCACAAAGCAGATCAGAAGGCTGAAGAACCTCCCCTGTGGGAACAGGCTGAGACAGTTGGGGCTGTTCAGCTTGGAGAAGAGAAGGCTCCAGGGAGAACTTAGAGCAACCTTCCAGTACCTGAAGAGGACCTCCCAGAAAGCCAGGAAGGTACTTTTGACAAGGGCTTGTAGTGATAGAATGAGAGGGAATGGATTGAATCTTGATGAGGGCAGATTTAAACCAGAGATTAGGAGGAAATTCTTTACTGTGAAGGTGGGGAGACACTGGCACAGGAAGGATGTGGATGCTCCCTCTCTTGAGGTGTTGAAGGCCAGGTTGGATGAGGCCTTGAGCAACCTGGGCTAGTGGAAAGTGTCCCTGCCCATGGCAGGAGGTTGGAGCTAGATGATCTTTAAGGTAACTTCCAATCCAAACCATTCTATGCATCTATGAAAGGTGTAGAAGAGGGATGAAAATCCTGCTCAAACCTGAGTGCTCTTTTAATTTATCACAGTAATAAATCCTTACAAACTCACCAGTGCTGAGTCCAGGGGGATGATCTCTTCCTTGGTGCTGTTGGCCACACTTGTGCTGATCCAGGCCACAATGCATCATCAGCAAGATCAGGAGGCTTCTCTCAGATGCAAACAGATGGCTTGAAATGAGAGTAAAGCAGATTTAGATTGACTGTGAGAAACAAGTTCTGCACCATGAGGGTGCCAGAACACTGCAACAGGTTGTCCAGGGGACCCATCACTGGAGATATTCAAGATGAGGCTGGACAAGGGTCTGAACAACCTGTTCTAAAGGGGAATGTCCTTGCTGAGTGCAGTGGCTACAGAGTGGGGGGGGTGACCTAGAAGACCTCTGGAGGTCCCTTCTCACCCAAACCATTCCATGACTACATATCTCAAGTGACACAGGGGGAAATGTTGTCATAGAATGGTTCAGGTTGGAAGGGACCTCAAAGCTCAGCCAGTTCCAACCCCCTGCCATAGGCAGGGACACCTCCCACTAGATCAGGTCACTCAAGGCCTCAGCCAACCTGGCCTTGAACACCTCCAGGGAGGGAGCAGCCACAACCTCCCTGGGCAACCTGTGCCAGTGTCTCACCACCCTCACTGCAAATAACTTCCTCCTAACATCCTGTTTAAATCTCCCCTCTGCCAGCTTAAACCTTGCTGGTGTGAAGAGGGTAGCATCACCCAACTGAATACCAGGAATTTTTAAAATATGAAAAAAAAAAAAAAATCCTAAAAGGGTAAAAGTAGAATCCCAGCAACGTTTAATTTTTTATGGGAAGATCCTCTTGAGGCCACTGAGCTAATTTCAAAGTGAAATATTAAGAATCTCTTAATCTATCACCACCGTTCTTCACAGTGGAAAAGAAAAGGTTGGTTCAATAATCAAATCCCAAGGCAGATGATGTGATTACAGTGATTCCCTTCTTGCTTTTGATAAAATAGACCTCTCTCCCCCTGGGGGGTCACACAAGCCCAAATCAATGAACGAAAATTGCTTCCAACACACCAGTTTTGGCTCATTGATTTCCAGGGCAACACGTTTTGTATTTCCTGGATGAAATCTCCCCATCTGTCAGCAAGATCTGTAGCTCCATAGGAACTTCTTTCAAATGGTTTCCATCTTCTTCTATCATCAGTAATTGTTTCAACTTACTACTACATTTGAGAGAAGCCCACTTCTCACACCTTGATGCTCACCTAAGGTGTATTTTGGGAGTGTGCTTACTACAATTTGTAAACTACAATGAATCATAGACTTCTGGAATGACTTATGTTGGAAAGGACCTCAAAGATCATCTTGTTCCAACCCCCTCCCACTAGAAGAGGTCCCTAAAGGCCTCATCCAACATGGCCTTGAACATGTGCAGGGAAGGAGCAGCCACAACCTCCCTGGGCAATCTGTTCCAGTGTTTCATCACCCTTACTGTAAAGAACTTCTTCCTACAATGAACTAAAACTTGTGCTGCAAGCAAGAGCTTCTATTACTTAGGCAAAAAAATGAAACACAATCTGAAAAGAGAGCTATGGAAGGTTTTTGTCTTTTAGGAATAAAATCACCCAATCAGAGAATGGCTCAGGTTGGAGGGGAACTCAGAGGTCATCTATTCCAACCTCCTCTGCCATGGGCAAGGATGCCACTCAACTAGACTTGGCTGCTGAAGGCTTCATCCAACTTGGCCTTGAACACCCCCAAGGAGAGGGCATCCACAGTCTCCCTGGGCTGCCTATTTCACAGTCTCATACTGAAGAACTTGACCCATTTGAATTTTGGTACACTTGAATTTTTTCCTCTTAAAAAAAAAAATAATTACTATTCCCCTGCACTATTATGCCAAATGTAGTATTGATTTGTGCCTTCTATACGAAAATATGTGACTGACACCAGAAATGTCTTTCTTTTGGGGGCCTGAATAATCTTTTTTAAAATCTGAAAAGCTGGGGGAGGAAATGGGGGGAACCAAAAACCTGAGCAAGGCAAAAGAAATTATCACAAATTCCATTTTAAATCACTGCATGTAGCTGCATTTAGTTCTTCAATTTTCTCTGGCTCCTATGTGGTGGCTTTGTTTCAAGAGAACTTCAGAAGCAATGCATATTCTGGTTCAGTTACTGCTTTTAAGAGAATATGGAATTAACAGAAGTCAAGTGATCATACATTGATGGAGTTGAAAATACTCGTTTTAAAGGCTCACAGAAAGATCCAGGCAGATGATATTTTTTAATGTGTTCATCTTTCTAAAGACAAGTAAAAGGCTCAGTTTATTGTGCATTACTTTGGAACGCTACAGGAAAGGGAGGAAATATTTTTCTGCGTCTTGTTTCTCCCTCTTTAAGAAGTTTTGTTTTGCATCCATGCTTTAATCCCAATCCCAGAGAAGACACTGCATGCGTAACTTGCATTTGGAAGGACTCTGTGGTTTCTCAGCCTGCCTCTTAAAATGGATCTTCTCACAGAAATTATAAATGTTCCTCTCCCCTATATTCCACTCAACCTATTTTTTCTTTCTTCCATTCCATTCATCCTTCTACATTGCCTTCTCATCCTGGCCTGGTCTAAAGCCAGCAGAAACGAAGTGAGTACCTTCCACAGCTTCAGTGAACTCAAAGGCAGCCAGCAGGCTGAAAGAGGGGATTCTGCCACATGCTCTGCTCTGCTCAGGTCTGACCTGCAGTGCTGTACCCAGCTACGGGTCCCCCATAGCTGGACAAGACAAGCTACAGACAAGACAAGTCACACAAGACAGACATGGACCTGATGCAGTGGGCCAGAGGTGGCCACAAAAATTATCAGAGGGCTGGAGAACCTTTTCTATGAAGACAGGATGAAAGAACTGAGGCTGCTCAGCCTGCAGAAGAGACGTCTCCAAGGACATCTTAGAGCTAGGTTTCAGTAACTGAAGGGGACACACAGGCTGGGCAGGGACTGCTTAGAAGGGCTTAGGCTGATAGGACAAGAGACAATGATTTGAAAGTGGAGCAGGGGAGATTTAGGAGGAAGTTCTGCACAATGAGAGTGGTAAAATACTGGAACAGGTTGCCCAAGGATGTGGTTGAGGTCACATCCCTGGAGACATTTAAGATCGGTCTCAATGTGTCCCTAGGCAGCCTGATGAAGCTGGGGGTGTCCCTGCTGAGTGCAGGGGGTATGGACAAGATGAGGGTCCCTTCCAGCTCAATGCCATTTGTGAAGCTGTAAATTATATTTCTGCTTTTATTTATCTGAAAGCACTTGAGCCCTGAATTGGAGCTGTAACTTAATTTCAGTGATTCTGCCTGTTGATCTTGCATAGCACCTCTGGCTAAGCCACTTCAGACTTACTTTTACACACAATAAAATGAGTTACAAAAATAAGCACAACAAAAGGAGTAAGAGTGAAAGAAAAGGGAATACAAGGAAGGTTTATAAACAGACAGGTGAAACACAAATACTAAGAGGAGGGCAGAGAGGATTGTTTTATTAAGGAGCCACTCAGAATAAAGGAGCTTTTGGAAGAGATTTGAAAGAGCACCTTGATGAAAGAGAATGGATTGGAAATGGGATATTATTCCACAACAGACAGGCAAGAAAAGAAAGAGGATGTGAAGTCAGTAAGGCTGAGAGAACTGAAATTGTCTTTGTGTGCACACTTGTAGCATCTCAACAAATGACATTCAGCAATCAAAGGTTAATAACAAACAAGTTGTCATAATTGCATAGCTCTCTTCCCAGAATGGCTCAGCAGCAGCAGCAAGGTGAAACAGCCCCCACACTTGCCAGCTACAAGAAGCCTTCCTTCATAATTCTAAAGCAGCAGTGAGAAAGCCAGAAACAGATTGAAAGCACAGCAAGTGGAAGTGGTTATGAGCAAGCAGAGCACAGACTATAGTCAAAACCTGCCTAGAAAAAGTGACAAAAAGAGGAAAGGTTCACTCGTGTTACATGAACAGGAGCAACTGTCCTCTGGGAAGCTTTGCTATGAAAACAGGCTGGAAGAATTGGGACTGTTCAGCCTGGAGAAGAGAAGGCTCCAAGGAGACCTTACAGCTTCATTTCATTAACTGAAGAGGACCTACAGGAAGGCTGGGGAGAGACTGTTTAGATAGGAAGGACTTATGGGGATAGGAGGAGAGGCAATGGTGTGAAAATGGAGCAGGGGGGATTTAGGTTGGACATCAGGAGGAAGTTCTGACCAAGAGTGGTGAAATACTGGAACAGGCTGCCCAGGGACATGGTTGAGGTTTGATCCCTGGAGACATTCAAGATCAGACTTGATGTGTCCCTGGACAGCTTGATGAAGTTGAAGGTGTCCCTGCTGAGTGAAGCAGGGGTTGGACAAGATGACCTTTGAGGGTGCCTTCCTACCTGACACAATCTGTGAAGCTATGAATTCTGACAGCATGTTTAAAGGGCTAGGAATATTAAAGTCCTTTAAAGAATTTGTTTACTTTCTGCAAGCCCTGCAGAACTCCATCAGCCTGGTTTCCAGATGATAGCACATATGCCACTGTGATCACTGTAGCAGAACAAAGGTGGGGGCAATCCCAGTGTCTCCTGTCTTAGCCACAATATTGCCACACACTTGTTGATCACAGGACAATCACAGAATCATAGAATTAACATTTATTAGGAGCTCATAGAATCAACCAGGTTGGAAAAGACCTCTAGGACCACTGAGTCCAACCTGTCACCTAACCCTTCGAGATAACTAAACCATGGCACTAAGTTCCTCTTCCAGTCTCTTTTTAAACACCTCCAGGGATGGTGACTCCACCACCTTCCCAAGCAACCTGTTCCAACAGGCACCAATCATCAATGTTTGTAATACCTGAACCAGAAAGAACACAGCTTCATGTTTCTGATGCAGCCCTCTCCTTTTCATGAATATGCTATCACAGAATGCATTGGAAGGAACCTTGAAGATCATCTAGTCCCAACCCCTCTGCCATGGAGAACCACCTGTGTAAACAGCCACCATGAATCACACTGCACTAAACACAAGATGCAAATGATGTGAATTGTGTCCCCTGTGCACAGCATCATCCTGCTCCAGCTCTTTAGTTCCAAGAGAAGTGGAGCTCAAAGCTTTCCGGGTAGATGTTCAATTGTTCAGGGCAAGCCAAGAACTACTTCATCCTTATAAATTGTGGAAGGGGGAAAAAAAAAAAAAAAAAAAAAAAAAAGGAAGTGCTAACATCCTCAGTTTATCATTGTGTCCTGTTTGAAAGATGTACTGCTTCTAAAAGTTGCTAAATACCTAAACTTTTGTGAGTCACTTCTTTGAATACGGCAAATGGGTTTCCAAATAGCTCCATGTAGAATTTCAATTTCCCCTGGCAAGAGCATTTTTATTTTCCTTCCTGATATTAAATTCTGATGTTCTTGATGCAGTGATGAATTCTCTGGATTGTTGCCTTTAAAACATTTAAAAGAGAAGAGAATAATCAGGTCTTTAAAGTAGAATTAGTTGTTTCCTAGACCCCATCAATACATCAATAAGGGCACAGTAACCCAAGATTCAAATCCTGATAGTGCAATAAAGCAAACTAATGTTTGGAGTTCTTTTTCCATTTCTCTTCTTAAAACAAGGGTCTTATGAGAGATCAGATGTTGCAAGTATTACCCACACTGGCCCTGCCTGGAAAAAGGAGAGAAGCTGTACACTGTGAGTCTTTCCTAACCAACCTCTCTTCATAACATCTTCTCCCTTTTATGCCCCATCAGAACAGCTCTATCATTTCACAGGCTCACAGGATATCAGGAGTTGGAAGGCACACAAAGAGATCATCAAGTTCAACCCCCCCTGTCACAGCAGGACCATGCAATCTAGCTCAGGTTACACAGGAATGCATCCAGACAGGCCTTGGAAGTCTCCAGAGAAGGAGACTCCATAATCTACCTGGGGAGCCTGTGCCAGTGCTCTGGAACCCTTACAGTCAAGAAGTTTGCCCTTGTGTTGAGGTGAAACCTCCTGTGCTGCAACGTACATCCATTGCTCCTTTTCCTATCCCAGGGAACAAGTGAGCAGATCCTGTCCCCCCTCTCCTGACCCCCAGTCCTCAGATATTTCTAAACACTGATTAAATCCCCTCTCAGTCTTCTCTTCTCCAGACTGAAAAGCCCCAGGTCCCTCAGCCTCTCCTCCTCAGGCAGTGCTCCAGTCCTCTCATCATCCTTGTAGCTCTCCACTGGACCCTCTCCAGAAGATCCCTCTTAAACTGGGAAGCCCAAAACCAAATGCAGTACTTGAGATGAGGTCTCACCAGTGCAGAGTAGACATTTCAGATGTCTTGTCTTGAGTTCTAGCTGACACAACTGCTCCTTTCCTGCAAAGCTGGAGGATCAATATCAATACTTCTCCTAATCATTCCACTGCAGAAGACTTCATAACCTGCCCACTGCTAAAGGCAAGAGTTTGATTTATGTTTTGAAACACCTTAATAGCAACAAATCACACAAGACAGTCCTTGCTCCACTGATGTCATGGATAAAATTTCCAGTGATGCAAATAGAGACAGAATTTCACCCTTTCTTCCATTGCAGAAGATTCAAAAAGGGCACAACCTCAACCATCTCTGCTGTAAAGAGAGACTGAGAGACTTGGGGATGTTTAGTCTGCAGAAGAGAAGGCTGAGAAGGGACCTTATTGGTACCTATAAATATCAGAGGCTCGTTTTGGTGGTGCCCAGTGCTAGGACAAGGAGCAGCAGGGATAAGTTGGGACACAGGAGGTTCCACCTCAACATAAGGAGACACTTCTCTACTGAGAGAGTGCTGGAGCAGGCTGCCCAGAGAGGCTGGGGAGTCTCCTCCTCTGTAGACCCATCTGGGATGCACTCCTGTGTGACCTGCCCTAGGTGACCCTGCTTTGACAAAGAGATTGGACTCAATGATCTTCAGAAGTCCCTCCCAGCCCCTAAGATTCTGTGATTAAGCACCAGTGTGTATGTGGAGAGCTGGACTTCCCTAGGCTTCTTGCCAGCGCAAGCAACTGCAGACAATAAAATAAGGCCTTGAGATGCAGGAAGTCATCTACTAGGTGGAGACATGGAGGTGTTGGGCGAGGTCTGATGCAGGAGAGGCTAAGTGGTGCTTAGACTCACAGGATTGCCCTGCATAAAGAATGCATCACTGTACAAAACAGCAGGATATAAAAAAGCTTAGTTTTGCAGAGGCAGCTGTAACTGGCCCTGGGCTCTGCTCCAAGATCCCCATTTGGTATCAGATACACAGTGAATGAGCAGTGTGTAAGGAGTTTGGAGGCTCTTAAGGCAATGCTCTGCCAAAATGGAATGGAACAAAGAGTTTTCCCAGTCTGGTTAGTGCAGACACCTTGGTAATTGTCTTTCCCAGTTTTCCCAGATGCACTTGGAAAAGCAAAGGGCTTGGGGTGGGGGGGACTTGCAGTGAAATGGTTCACAGAATCACAGAATTAACCGGGTTGGGAAAGATCTCCAAGATCATAGAGTCCAACCTAGCACCTAACCCTTCTAATTAACTAAACCATGGCAGTAAGTGCCTCATCCAGCCTCCTGCCAAACACCCCCAGGGATAGGGACTCCACCACCTCCCAGGCAGCCCATTCCAATACCAATCACTCTTGCTGTGAACTTCTTCCTAACATCCAGCCTGAACCTGCCCTGGCACAGCTTGAGACTGTCCTCTTGTTCTGTTCCTGGGCGCTTGGGAGAAGAGACCAACCCCTGCCTGGCTACAACTTCCCTTCAGGTAGTTGTAGAGAGCAAAGAGGTCTGCTCAGAGCCTCCTCTTCTCCAGGCTGCACACCCCCAGCTCCCTTACCATCCTTGCTACCCTTCTCTGGACACCTTCAAGCACCTCAAAATCTTTCTTAAATTGAAGGACCCAGAACTAGACACAGTACTCAAAGTGTGGCCTGACCAGCACTGAGTACAGAGGCAGAAGGACTTCCCTGGTCCTGCTGGCCAGACTAGGAATGCCTCTGAGGAACAGCTCATTGAGGGGCAGGGGATGAAGGCATAGCAAGGGGGAAGGAGGATCATTTTGGGCGTAACTAATGATTATTGATCACATCTCATTTAATGAATGGAAACCTCAGAGATAATGGGAAACATGGACAACGTTCCCAGGCCTGCTTTGGGACAATCAGCTTCTCACAAGTGATCTTGAACAAAAATAAGTATTTCTTGACATTTTCTCCCCTTCTTCAAATGTCAAGTTAATTTTTTCCAGGTTTTTACTTATTAACGTGGCAGATCCTATCCATCATGTCATGCTCAGTCTGATTTTGTCAGCAATTCAAGCCAGAGATATAGCTCAAAGTAATCACATTAAATGGTCAAAAGCAAGGTAGCTTTCTAAAATAGCTCAGGCTTAAAATTTCCTCAAAGACATTTCTTTTTGTAAAAAAGAAAAAAAAAACCCACAATAAAATAAAAAAGCTTTTCATTTCATTGGAGCATTTTCTGTTTTTTTAAGGACACAACTACTTCTCTGATGAGCTTTAGATATATCACCAAAAGCTTTTCAAGAGTGGATTTTGTGCCAGGAATTAAACCCACAGCTGATCTATTANCACAATATCCCTAGGCAACCTGTGCCAGTGTCTCACCACCCTCACTGTGAAGAACTTCCTTCTAACATCCCTTTTAACTCTTCCCTCTGCCAGTTTAAACCCACTACCCCTTGGCCTGTCATTACAAGACTTTGTGAATAGTCCCTCCCCAGCCCTCCTATAGATTTGTGCGTCTAATATTTATGTGTGCTAATCACGACTAAACAGAAAGTTTTACTTCTAACTACAGCTAATGTTTCTGCACACCTTTTTGTCTGCTGGACCCTTCTCATGAGTTTGCTGGATGATAGGACTTCATACCACATGTCCTTTACCAAATATCCTTTGCTTTGCTGGATTAAGTTTTTAAGGGAAAGCTAGAAAACATTTTCTAATCCTGACTTTCTCACTTGGATCTGTCAGTAGCAATGTGAAAGCCATTCCAGCTGTAGGTATTTTGCCTCTTCTATTTATCAGGAGCTCACACAATCACAGAATTAGCCAGATTGGAAAAGACCTCTAGGACCATCGAGTCCAACCTATCACCTAACACCTTCTAATTAACTAAGCCATGGCACTAAGTGCCTCATCCAGCCTCCTCTTATGCACCTCCAGGCATGGGGACTCCATCACCTTCCAGGCAGCCCATTCCAAAGCCAATCACTCTCGCTGTGAAGAACTTGTAACATCCAGCCTAAACCTGCTCTGGTGCAGCCTCTTGTTCTGCCACTGGGAGAAGACCAACCCCACCTGGCTACAACGTCCTTTCTGGTAGTTGTAGAGAGCAATGAGGTCTGCCCTGAGCCTCCTCTTCTCCAGGCTTCATACCCCCAGCTCCCTCAGCCTCTCCTTACAGGACTGTGCTGCAGCCCCCTCCCCAGCCTTGCTGTCCTTCTCTGGACACCTTCAAGCACCTCAAAAAGCCCATCTGAACTCTGTCACCTCCCCAGGCAGCCCATTCCAATGCCAATCACTCTTGCTGTGAAGAACTTCTTCCTAACACTCAGCCTAAGGGTTAACTGCCAAGCGTTAATCTGTTAGTGTAGGAGTGTCCCACTCAAGAGGCTGAACTCTGCAGTTTTATTTGTGTTAGCGATTTCCATGCAGGTAGCTCAGCTACAGGGATGGGAGCAGTGATAGATATATGCTCCCCAGCTGTGTTCTGGGCTGCATCCAAAGCAGTGTGACCAGCAGGATGTGACCTAATTGCTGTCTAAAACTACCTGAAGGGAGGTTGTAGCCTTGTGGGGTTGGGCTCTTCTCCCAGGCAACCAGCAACAGAACGAGGGGACACAGTCTCAAGTTGTGCCAGGGGAGGTTCAGGCTGGATATTAAGAAAAAATTATTCTCAGAAAGGCGCTGGAACAGGCTACCAAGGGAGGTGGTGGAGTCACCATCCCTGGAGTTACTTAAAAGACACATGGATGTGGTACTGAGGGATGTGGTTTAGTGGTGAGCTCTGAGTGAGTGGCTGGTCTTGATGATCCCAAAGGTCTCTGCCAGCCTCAACAGTTCTGTGATACTACCAACTGAGAACTCAGCTGCAGAACATCAGTAAGCAATTTGATGTGACAGTTGTTTAGTTCATCAAGAGTGTTGTTAGCAGCTAGTTTTAGGCATAGTTTGGATGGGTTTTTTTTCCTTCTGAAACTGATTTCCAAGTATGCATGGGATGGGATGGGATATTTTTAACAGTGAAGCTGCCTCTAAAGAAAGAAAGATGGATTTAGAGAGTAATCTTTCACAGCTATATTTCAGCCTGCACCAAAAGGTGACTAATGCCTACTAACTCCACACGCTTTGCTGCATCTTCTGATATGGGTCTGGGGCACATTTCACAAGCCAAATCTGTGCAGAAGGTGACTAAGCAATACAATCCCCTTTTAACACAGCAAGTCAAGTGTGGGGGCCCAGGCATTTTCCTGAGGTACTGGCCAGATGAAAGCCACAAGTGCCACAGAGCTGTTAGCTCACCTTTGATGCTTCACCTCCTAGGTGCCTTTCTAGCTGTGCAGCAGCCTAAGGGAAGTGCTTAAGCCTATGGATGGAAGAAATAGAAAGATGCAGTTAGCATTTAGAAATTGGACGGTGTCCAGGTGGTGTTTGACAGTCTGCTAGACCACCAATCTGAGGTGTGCCAGCAAAAGAGAGTCAGTAGCTGACCAGAAAGATTCTGCTGTCTGTCCCTGCAGAAGCTCAAGCAGAACGAGAGGAAACAACACTCTCATGTAAAAGCAAGGCAGCACCACCCAGTCAAATCATGGAATGCTAACTGCCGTCTTACCTCAATTAAATATAGCACAGTAAACATCCAAGAGATCTCTACAGGCTAAAAACAGCACTCAGGCACCCTAGATTTGCCTGGGTAAAAACCCAGCACTTTGCAACAGAAAATTAAAGGCAAGAATAAATCTCTCAGAGGCATAAACCAAAATCTCAAACACAACAGACAATTCCCATTCAGTCCAGTTTGCCACAGCAGTTTCTTTATCCCCAGCAAAAGAATCATAGAATCACAGAATGGGCTGGGATGGAAGGGACCTTCAAAGGTCATCTCATCCAACCCCCTCTGCAATAAGCAGGGACATCTTCAACTAGATCATAAAGTCATGTAGGCTACATTAACCTTAGTCCTCAGGCAGCTCTTTTATGAGCTGGGAGAGATGTTGCAAAAAGAGAGCAGGAACCACCAGTAGAAATGGAGATATATTGATCTGAGTACTGGTACAGGTCAGGAATGTCACTTTTAGAACCTGGAAAATAGGGTATTTGAACAATAAAATATAAAATAGAACGGAAGAGAACAAAACAGAGTAGAACAACATAAAACAAAACAAAAAAATAAACTAAAATGAAATAAAACAAAATAAAGTAAAATAAAAATAAACAAAATAAAGTAAAATAAAATATAAATAAAGTAAAATAAAATATAAATAAAGTAAAATTTTAAAAATAAAGTAAGGCAAAATTAAATTAAATCTTTAAATAAAATGAAGTAAAATAAAATAAAATAAAATCAACCCAAGCCATTCTTTGCCCATTAGGTAGTTTTGTATTAGCTACATTTGGTTTTCTTTGCAATGATGTTTGTATCTGGATGTTTTTTAACCATAAACATCCACAGGACAGAGTGGGCTTATCTTACTGCAGTATCCAGAGCCCTTGGAAGAAAAGTGTGGCTTTAATGTGTGTGAGCAGGAGGAAGGAAAAGCTGTTTATGTTGTTTGGATGATAGAGCTTTTTGTAAGAAGTGTCCTCAGACTGCATTTAGTATCCTTCTGCAGCTGTTTCTGACAGCTAAGTCAAGCGCATTTAGAATCCCAGAACTTTTTCAAATGCATTTTGCTGTTCAGATTTGGTTTTTAGTTTTTCTTTTCCCTTCAGCGAATGGCTCCTGGCTAACAATAAGCTCATTATCATACAGTGATCTGTGAATAACTTCAGGTTTCTTTCTGCTAGTCAATTAGTTAGGCAGCTGACTCTATTTGCATAGCTGCAAGTAGGCAAAGCAAATTATATTACTGCTGCACCCTGACTGGACACTTCATAGTTAAGAGGATGCATAAGTTAATATTTCCTTTTTTTTTTTTTTTTTTTAACTTTTCTTTTGGTGGCTGGTGAAATTCAAGCTTTCATACTACATATCTCCTGGGAGTTCCCTCTGTGGAAGTGCTCAAGGGTAGGTTGGATGAGGCCTTGAGCAAGCTGGGCTAGTGGAAGGTGCCCCTGCCCATGGCAAAGGGATTGGACATGGATGATCTTTAAAGTCATAGAATCAGAGAATGGTTTGGGTTGGAAGGGATGTCCAAAGGTCACCCAGTCCAATCCTCTCTGCAGTAAGCAGGATATGGAATGGAGCAAAGCTGGAGTTGGGCAGATTCAGACTGGATGTGAGGAGAAAGTTGTTCAGCATGAGAGTGGTGAGAGCCTGGAATTGGTTACCCAAGGAGGTGGTTGAGGCCCCATCCCTGGAGATGTTTGCAGCCAGGCTGGATGAGGCTGTGGGCAGCCTGATCTAGGGTAGAGTGTCCCTGCCCATGGCAGTGGAATTAGAACTAAACGATCCTTGTAGTCCCTTCCAACCATGACTGATTCTATGACATCCTCAACTAGATCACACCAATGGAAAGCAAGTGCAAATGGGTAACAGGGATACAAACCCTAACTACTAATTTACTGCAGGGAATAGAGGGGCATTAATTCATAGATTGTTCTGTACCTGCAGGCACTGCGCAGTGGAAGAGATGCAGAAAGCCTCAGAGTTTGGCCATGTTATCAAGTCTGCATAGTAGGTGTACTTTTGTCCTTTTTGGCAATAGAGCAGAGAATGACACCTTGATGAAAAACTCAGTGATCAAGAAGGGGAGGCAACATAGAGGGCACCTGGGACCTGGGCAACAGTGGCCATGTTCATCGTGCAGCCTGAAAACAGGGCATGCCCCACGAGCTTTGGTACCAGGAGGCAGAGCTGTTGTGGATACAGACAAACCCCAGGAGGTAGCAGGTTAGGATGAAGGGTCAGAGGACCAAAGTTGAGCCTCTGCTCCTTTACCCTGTCCTGTTGACAGCAGGCAGCCAGAGGCTGGGGTTTGTTATCACTGCAGATGCACCAAGCATGCAAACTGCTTAAATGACTCAGGACTGCATTTATAAACTCCAGTGCCAGCCTGCTTCTCAGCTCTAGCAACACTTTGCTGGTCCCTATGTGTTCTGCTCTACTCAGCTGCTACAGCAGAAATGAAGCCAAACAAAACTGCTGTATGCACTGCATACCAAGTCACAGAACCACACAACAGGAAGGGTTGGAAGAGCTCTCCAGAGATCATCCAGTCTAACCCCCCTGTTAATGCAGAGTCACCCAGAGCAGGTTGGACAGGAACACATCCAGGTAGGTTTGAAATCTCTCCAGAGGAGGAGACTTCACAACCTCCCTGGGCAGCCTGCTCCAAGGCTCTGCCAATCTCACAAACAGAAATAAACATTTCCTAAGTGAAACCCTCCTGGGTTGCAGTTTGTGCCAGTTGCCCCTTGTCCTGTCACTGGGCACCACTGAAAAGAGCCTGGCCCCATCCCCTTGCTCTCTAAATATTTATAGGCGTTGATCCCCTCCCAGTGGAAACAAATCATAGAATGGTAGGGGATGGAAAGGAGCCCTGAATATCATCCAGTCCAACCCCACCTGCCAGAGCAGGATCACCTGGGGCAGATCACACAAAACCACATCCAGATAGGTCTTAAAAGTCTCTAGAGAAAGCGACTATGAAAATATTTCTCCAGTGTGGGAAATGCAGGCACTTTATACTAAAAAAACCCAGTTACATAGTTAATTATGCTTATGCTCCTTGCTTTGTTGGGGGTCAGATGGCACAGAGGCACCATCCACTCCCTCTTCTGCACTGCCTGGCATCACTGATTGCTACCTCCTTTTCACTGTGCTTTTGGAAAAGCCTCAGTTTTCTTTTAGCTGCATTCTCATCACTAAGACAGAAATGAAACACACTTAGATTCACAATCTCGTAGCCTTTTGTTTATCCTCTGCTTTTACAAACATTTTCGTTTGTTTTTTTTTTTTTTTTTTTTTGCTACTAGGAGGGCAATTTTGTACCAAGAAGCCTTCTTCCCAGAATGGCATAATCACCACAACCAGTTTCTTTTTATTAGGCAGCATTTCCCTTCCGTGAATATATCGCTTCAATGAATTCACAAACCAGCTCGGTCTGGTTCAAATCCATGAACCTACACTTAGGATAAGATAATGAATGCACACTCATCAAGCAGAACCATATTGGAAGTGCTGTGGGCAAGTGTACAGTGCAATAAATTTTTGTTAAATGAGGATGATGTATTTTTAGAGGCACAGCACTTCTCAGAGGGGTTTGTTAACTCATCCGGCCTCGGTGCACACACCGCAGAAGGAAGGGGAGGGGATTTGGTCACTCTGTGTTCAGAGAGATCAAGTAGAAGAGAGCAAATGTAAATTATGGAAGGATTAATGAAAATAAAATATACACACGTGTACATATGTGTATTTTTTTATATATATAGGCATAGCATTTAATTAGGGACAGCTGGGAAAGGGCATGGCAACGCACAAAGCAGATCCCAACTGCTTCGTGCATCAAGGTATGATTTTACTCAGCAAGTCATGTAGCAGCCAGGCTAAAGCGTAGACACTTCAAACAGCAGCACAAGCCACTGGTTTCATGCACATAATAAAGGAGAATATCTGCAAGTTTCAGTGCCTTCAACTACAAAAGCCAGGAGGACTTGTTCCCTCTCAGTGAAAAAAAGGAGGAAAACAAAACTCCTCACTCCACCTTAGACCAGTGAAAAAGAATCAGAGTCGTGGACTCACACGTTCATAGAAACGTAGACTTGGATCCATGTCTCTATGGCTCCACAAGGAATCAGAGAATCAAAGAGTCGTAGAGGCAGGGAGAAAGAGTCGTAGGGGCAGGGAGAGGCACAGAGTCAAAGACTCAGAATCAGTCTCAGAATCCTAGAGTGGCTCCTTTTGGAAGGAACCTCAAAGATCATCTACTCTAACCCCCCCTGCCATGTGCAGGGATGCCTGTCATTTAGACTCAGCTGCTCATCCAACCTGGCTTCAGATATTTCTATCCATTGATGAGATCACCTCTCAGCCTTCTCCTCTCCAGACTAAATAGTCCCAGCTACCTCAGTCTTTCTTTATAGGAGAGATGTTCAAGTCTTTTTGTCATCAGCATAGCTCTCCAAATGGCAATTCTACAAAGTGAAACAGCATGGAGCAATTTTATATATAGTTGTAAATTTTCTTTCATAGATGTGGTCTCCTGCAGGTCTCTCATAGCTATTTTTATACATTTCCTTTACATTTTTGTCTTCTGTGCCAATCTCTATGTTTCCTTCTAGGTTTCTCCTAGCTTGTCCTGCCACACAGCTGTCTGACACTCTTAACACTCTAAATCAGGATGAAAGGTGCCTCCAGGCAACTCAGACAAATTAGTAATCTTGAGTGTCACAGGGTCAGCTAATGCCAAACTCATAACTGCCTGCACGTAGAACACTGAACATATTTTTTAAAATTACCTTTGGTTCAGGGCAGCTCCTACAGAACAGCCACATCCAAGAAGTTTTGATGATGCCAGATCTGAACATATTAATGTTAGCATTGGTCTCAAGAGATCACAGAATGGTAGTGTTGGAAGAAATCATCCAGTCCACACACACAAAACACAACCACTCCCCATGCCAGAGCAGGATCGCTTAGGGCAGGAATGCATCCATGTGGGTCATTAAATTCTCCAGAGAAGGAGACTCCACAGCCTCCCTGGGCAGCCTGCTCCAGGGCTCTAGCACCTTCACAGTAAAGAAACTTTCCCCCATGTTGAGGTGGAACTTCTTGTGCTACAGCTTGTATCCATTGTCCCATCACAGGACACCACTGCAAAGGGCCTGGCCCCTTCTTCTTGACATGCTTCAGATGTTTGTAAACATTCATAAAATCTCCTCTCAGTCTATTTTTTTACATACTAAACATCTCCAGGTCTCTCAACCTTAAATAGAAATGGATTCCTGGTACACAGAAGACTCAAAGTGCAATGAAAACTTATATTTTAAACTGGAATGGAGTAGATTTAGACTGGACATCAGGAACTAATTCTTCACTGTGAGGCTGGTGGAACACTGGAACAGGTTGCCCAGGTTGGTGATGGAGACCTCATCCCAAAAGGGCATTCAAGGTCAGGCATTAATGTGGCTCTGAGTAACCCGATCTTCTTGAGGATGTCCCTGCTGACTGCAGGGGGGTGGGACAAGATGACCTTTGAGAGTCTCTTCCCACCCTGTGCATTCTATGATTTATCTTCTCCACAATTTTATACATATATCTTCAAACCAATATATAGAAATGGGTAGATTCAGACTGGATGTTAGGAAGAAGTTCTTCACCATGACAGGGGTGAGACCTTAGAATGGATTGCCCAGGGAGGTGGTGGAAGCCTCATTCCAGGAGGTGTTTAAGGCCAGGCTGAATGAGGCTCTAGATAGCCTGATCTAGTGTGAGTTGTCCCTGCCCATGGCAGAGGGGTTGAAACCAGATGATCTTTGTGGTCCCTTCCAACCCTGACTGATTCTATGATTCTGTAATACTTTGAACTCAGCCTACCTCAAACTCTACCGGTGGCTGAAAATCCTGTCCTGCAAAGCTGGTGCAGCCCAGCATGTTCCCACCTGAATTCCCATAGCTATCTTCCTGCTTGCACTCAGTCAAAACGCTTCACCCATGCTTTTATAAACTCCAGCTTGTTTTTTTTTCTGCCTGATTTGTTTTGTACATAAGAAAGCATCTTCTCCCTTGAACTGATCACAAAGAGGGCCTCCCCCAGCCTCCCTAATGGCTCTTCACCCAAGGACAATGGGCAGCACTTAAAAGACATTGGAGGGGGGTTAGGATGCTTCGCTTTTTCCCGGAGACAGCACAAGCGGGTCGGTGCAAAAAGGAACCAGGCTCCGGATGGCTGATTGCTGAGGCGACAAAATGCCTCTTTTGTGTCCGACCAATGCCTCTGAGCCCTCGCCTGGGTTGCTGGTTGTTTAACAGGATGTAACAAAATTGGTAATGAATCCTAAGAGCTGTTTCTACTTGGGATAGGGTTTCCATTTAACTCCACTAAAAAAAAAGAAAGAAAAAAAGAAGGACAATAACAGAGGCGGTGAAAATCTTACAGCTCCAGGGCGGGGATGAGATCTGCAACTCTAGGGATGAGAGGTAAAAACCTTGCTTTATTGTGTTCAGTCTTCACAACCCTAGGCAATGGAAAAGACAAACGTGGGGAGGGGGGGAAAAAAAAAAAAGTGGTTACATTTTACTTCAGAGCATCTGAAGTGACAGTGAGTCATGGAGAGAGGGAAATTCAGCCCTCAGTAGTGAGTATTGAACTTTAATAGCCTACATGTGAGCAGATATTAGAGACAATTTTTAAAACCCCATGGCTGATAGCAGCATGTAGCACTAATAACATGGTGCCAGTCTTCCTGTACCATTTTCTCCCACCATAATGAGTAAGCAAAGCCAGCTCATGTACAGAGGGTATAAATAACAGGGAATTTCATCATTAAGACTCTCTAGGTCCATTTTTTCTTATGCTTTCTCCTACCAGCAAAAAAAAAAAAGAGCTGCAGATCAGTTTTGGGCTCCCCAGTTGAAGAGGGACAGGGATCTGCCGGAGAGGGTCCAGCAGAGTGCTATGAGGATGATGAAGGGACAGGAGCACTTCCTGATGAAGAGAGTCTGAGTGACCTGGGGCTGCTTAGTCTGGAGAAGAGAAGATTGAGAGGGGATTTAATACATGTTTATAACTATCTGAAGGCTGGGGGGTAGAGGGGGATACAAACTCTGCTCACTTGCTCCCTGTGATAGGATAAGAAGTAATGGATGTAAGCTGCAGCACAGCTTTTTCTATTCTATAACCTCAACACAAAGGGGAAGTTCTTTAACGTAAGGGTCCCAGAGCACTGGCACAGGCTCCCCAGAAATACTGTGGAGTCTCCTGCTCTAGAGACTTTCAAGGCCTGTCTGGATGCATTCCTCTGTGACTTGATCTAGATCATATGGTCCTGCTCTGGAAGGGGGGTTGGACTCAATGACCTCTTTGGGTACCTTTCAATGCCTGTGAGCCTGTGATCTTTGAGCCAAACTGATGAACAACATTTCCAGAACAATGCAAAATCATAAGCAGCCTTGAATTTCCCCCACCCATGACAGTGACCTTGAATACTTAAAATGATTACTCAAGATAGATATCAAAGGTTGCTCTCCCAGCAAAGACCACAGAAAAGAAAATCATAGAATCAAGGAATGGCTTAAAATAGAAGAAGCCTCAGAGATCATCTACTCCATCCACCCTGCCATGGGCAGAGATGCCTCTCAACTAGACTTGGGTGCTCAGCACCTCATCCAACCTGAGCTTGAACACCCCCAGGAAGGAGGTATCCACAACGTCCAAGGGCAGCCTGTTCCAGAATCTCACTATCCTCAGATCCAGTCTAACTCTCCCTCAGCTTCAAACCATTCCCCCTTGTCCTGTCTCTAGACACTGTCATGAAAAGTCCCTCTGCAGCCTTCCTGTAGGATCCCTTCAGAGATTGGAAGGCAGCTCTAAGTTCCCCTGAAGTCTTCTCTTCCCCAGGCTGAACACCCCCAGCTCCCTCAGCCTATCCTCGCAGCAGAGGTGCTCCGGCCCTTGGATCATCCTTATAGCCATGCTCTGGACTCTCTCCAACATCTGCGTGTCCTCTTCCAATGGGTGGCATTCATGACAACGTGAATCTTTTCAGATCACCCAATTACTACCACACCACCCTGGCAAACTCTCTGCACACAGAGACTCGATGAATATCAACTGAGTTGTCAAGTCAATTGTTCTTTACTTGCATTAACCAAGAGCAGAGAATGTAATGAGCTACTGAGAAGATTGTTAGGAGGTCAGGTGGCAGTCAGGCTAGAGGAATTCAGGTTGCTGTGGACAATGTTTCAATCTAAATGTGAAAAAAACCAGAAAAGGCAGGAAAATCAGGGCTAGAGGACCAGGTGGAAAGGAGGCTCCGGTTCTGAGCACTCCTCAGCTCTGCACAAGTGCTTCTAGAAATGCAGAGAACTAAACATGTGTCGGCCCCAGCAGCCATTCTGCAGTAGCTTGAGGCCGTTTGCTGTAAGAGCCAACACAGCTTTTAAGAGCAGTTATTTAGCAAGGCAGGTAATGACCTTTATGGCGAGGAGAGAAAACACTGATCATTACAGCTCTTGCCAGAGCCTGCCTGGGTAATTCCTCACGGGGACGTTCAATGATCAGCAAACACAAAATGCCTGTGAAAACTGTAATTCCCCATTCATTCCACCACTGATTGAGCCAGCCTCAATTCAGCCTCAGCAGAGAAAATTCCTGCTTTCTTATGGCCCACTCCCATTTTTATCACATGCTGTCATCAACTTGGCTGAAAACAAATCCGAGTCCAGGGGGTTGCAGCTTTTCATCACCGAGCTGCAGGCTGCGTTCCACTTGATTCACTATTCACAGCAGCATCAGGCATTTCCTTTCCCCCATTGTCATTGTAAAAATGGGTTAATGAATTGGTTTCTCTACCTGCCAGTCTCCATATCTGCTGCTAATTACAGAGTGGTTTGTTAACTCAGAAAATTCCTTCAGCTCCTCAAAGCAGAAAGCCAATGACCAGTTGCTTTTGGCCTTCCAAAAGGGCAGCTCACCTGCTACACTCCTTCGAGCCAGCCTTTATACATACAGGACAGACACAACCAAAACGTGCTGTACCCTTACGTTATCTCATCACCGAGGTGTGAGCTGCTCCATGAGATCAGTAGGTCTTGGTCAATTACCTTGTAAGTGTAAGGTCCTACATCTGGGTGGGCACAATCCCAAGCACAGCTCCAGGATCTAGATGATCTTTAAGGTCCCTTCCATCTCAAACTATTCTTTGATTCCATGAGCCTACTGATCCTCTGTTCCACTAGAGGAACAACCCAGGAACACTATGCTGATGGTTTAGGTTGGAAAAAGTCCTGCACCTTGGTTAGTGCAATCCCAAGATGGGTAGTAAATGCCTGAAAGCAGCCCTGAGGAAAAGGACCTGGGGGTTCAGGGTGATGCAAAGCTCAAGATGAGGCTGTAGTGTGAGTGCAGCCCAGACAGCAGCTATGTGCTGGGCTGCAGCAAGAGCAGCTGTGGGCAGCAGGGCAAGGGAGGGGATTCTGCCCCTTTGCTCTGCTCTCCTCACACCCCACCTGGAATACTGTGTGTAATTCTGGAGCCCCCAACACAAGAAGGACATGGAAGTGTTGGAGCCAGTCCAGAGGAGGCCACCAAGATGTACAGAGGGCTGAAGCAGCTCTGCTGTGAGGACAGGCTGAGAGAGTTGGGGCTCTGCAGCTTGGAGAAGAGAAGGCTGCCAGGAGACCTTGGAGTGGCCTTCCAGGATCTGAAAGGGACTTCTCAATCAATTAATACAGCCATCATGGTGACCCTGCTCAGCTAATTAGTGTTTTCACTTCAGTGCCATGGATTGCCACACAGGAACTACAGAAAGTTCTTGTTTATCTGGAAACAACATAGAGGTTATAATTTTTCTCCCATCAGTGCTTCGGCAGTGATTTCAGCCTATCTGCTTAGTTTTTGATGCTGAAATCATTCTCCTTCACAATCAAGTCGGTGAAAAGAACCTGAGTGTGTGCATTTCAGCTGGCAAAAGAGACCAAACAGCACAACTGCACGCAAAGAGGTTTGGTGGTTGGGTTTTCTTTCGGCTTGCTCACTCATATCATTAGCCAGTAGGAGAAAGTAATAACGAGCGGCACAAAAGCCTAGCAATAACAACTTCTGTTATACCAAACGTGCCTTGTTATGCGTAAAGTCATCATGCGCTGAGACTTCTCATCAACGGGGTCGAAGCAGCGTTCGGCAGAAACCCTTTCAACAGGCACTTAGCGCTGCCTGTGCCTACCGGCGCCCTCTGCTGGGCAGCACAACCTCCACACTGCCGGTCAGCAGCTGCTGAAGACCCAACGGCAAGGCTCTGAAGTTCTACATTTAGGTTATCCAGTACAGACGTTAAAGGGAGTGCGAACTTGAGTGGTGTCACGGAAAAAAATAAGTGTTTTGGGATGAGGAACTCCTGGAGCTTTGTCCACAGTGCGCATTGCAAGGCTCACAGAGACCCTTCAAAAGTCATCTTGTCCAGTTCCCAGGCAGTCAGCAGGGACACCAACTAGATCAGGCTGCCCAGGGCCACACCAAGATAAGCAGCTGTGACTTTTCTATCTATCATCATAGCTGAATTTATAGGAATCATGCATGAATTTCTTTTTTCTTTATCCTCAAACAAGTGCACACTGCTTCTCCACAGATTTCAGTGCACAGACCTGAAATTTTCTCTTTTGCTTAGCTCTAGCCTTCAAGTGTAACACTCTGTTATACACTAAGCTCCCTAAAGTGGCCTTCAGATATATTTATTATCTCTTTAACAGAACCTGCTTTATTGCTGCTGAATTAAATTTTACAGAAGCATAGAATGGGTTGAAAGGGACCTCAAAGATCATCCAGTTCCAATCCCCCTGTGCCAGAGGCAGGAACACCTCCCACTCATCCAGCCTGGCCTTGAACACCTCCAGGGAGGGAGCAGCCACAACCTCCCTGGGCAACCCGTGCCAGTGTTTCACCACCCTCACTGTAAAGAACTTCCTCCTAACATCCAGTTTCAATCTCCCCTCTGCCAGTTTAAACCCATTACCACTCATCCTGCCATTACAAGACCTTGGCAATAGTCCCTGCAAAAGCTGCTGCCCTTGCTTTAGCTGCTCTGAAGACAAACAGCACACTCTAATTTTAGGGCTCTTCATCTAGCCAGTTCTAAACTCATTTAAAAAGCTACATCCCAATCTCACCTTTGATCCAAAGGAGATGCTGCTATCAGGGTAGTTCACAGAAGCCACCTGCCATTCCCAATAGGCTGGGCTGTGGGGAATGAGCAGGCCAAAGGCAGCAGCAAGGAGCAAAGGCAATTAGCATCCACGTGTTTGGGGGTGAGATGGTGGTTTGATATTGCTGTACAAATCCTTTTTTCCCCTTCTAAATAGTTACTTTTTTTTCTTTTAGGAAATATGTTCCATTTTGGATGCCTTGACCACTCTGGTAGCAGTAGTCAGCTTTTTCTGCTCAGCATGGATAGAAGTGGCCATATTTGTCTGCAGCTTATCAGTAATTAGGCACAGCACAAAGCAGTATCTTCCTCACAGCCCAAAACATTAATCAAAAGCTGGGAGCTGATGCTGTGTCAGAGCTTTGCTGCATCCATAGGGGCAGCAGCTCCTTGTTTCAGAGGGGTTCTACGCTCAGCCTTTCCCTGTTTCGCTCAGAGAAGCTCACTTCTGGCCAAAAATTGGCCCAAAAAAGCATTACACATGAGAACCAGGAGGAGCATACCAATGGCATAAGTCTTAGCCACAGAGATACTCTGTACCAGGGCAGTCTCCCTGGGTTGTGCCAGGCTTAGCATTTGCTTTACAGAGTGCAGTTTCTGCCCTTACTCCAGCAGGTGACAAGTTTAACTTTGAGATGAAGTAAGCAAGTATAGCTTCCACCCCTTGCCAAAGGAAAATGCCACAAAGTGATGGACCAACAGGGGCAAGATTTCTTTGGATCTCAGCCAGGCCTAACTCTTTTCTTCCTTACTAAAAGGTGGGTGTCAAGAGGATGGGGTCAGTCTTTCTTCAGTGGTGTACACTGACAAGACAAGGGGTAAGAGACAGAAGCTGGAGCATCAGAAGTTCCATCTAAACATGAGGAGAAACTTCTTTATTTTGAGGCTGGAAAAGCACTGGACCATACTGCCCAGAAACATGGTGGAGTCTCCATCTCTGGAGCCATTCAAAACCCATCTTGAAGCCATCCTGTGCAACCTGCTCTAGGTGAACCTGCTCTGTCAGTGGGGCTGGACTTGATCTTCAGAGGTCACTTCCACCCCTGTCATTCTACAACTCCTCTTTCTTAATCTAAGCTACACAGGGAGAGCAACCCAGATAGGTATTGATGGGATAAGTGTTGTGTTCTTACCGAGCTTTGCTTAGTCATTCTGGATGCTGGTCTGAGGCTGTCCAAGAAGCTGCTCTCTGCACTTCTTTACATGAAACGGCCCTCAAGAATTTATTCCAGCACTGCCTTTTCTGTATTCTATAAGGAAAAGTCAAAAATTGAAGAGTTAATTGAACTTGCAGTCTGAAAACATCCATGATCAGATGGTGGCTAATTAAAGTCAGCTTTTGGACTCAATAATTTATCATTCCAAAAACTACACTATAAAAAATACAGCTTTTGTGTTTGGGGCTTTTTTGGTTTGTTTATTATTATTACTATTTTTACTACTATTATTATTACTACTACCACTATTATTATTATTATTCTATTATTACCACCATGATTATTATTCCTATTATTGTTCCTGCTATTATAATTTATTATCTATTATCATCATTAGTTGTTATTGTCAATTGCTGTTAACAATGGTTATTATTTATTTTAGCTCTACTTAATCTTTTAGTCCTTTGCTATTTGTTTATTAATTTACTTATTAATTATTCTGATATTTCTTTTAGCCACAGTAGCTGGAGACACTACAGTTAATTTGGAGGGACAGCAACGTGCATCTCAGGTGCCCAAATAGCTTATAAAATCTCTGCCTCTTTTATGTAGACCAAACTGCAGTTTCTTTTCTGTTTGAATGTCACTTGAGATTACTAAACCTAGGCACTCTAGAGCTGTTTGTCAGCCAGACAGGCCTCAACTGGTGATAAGCCATGGAAGTACTTCCAGTTGAGCCTAATTAGTCTTTGAAGGTTAATCTTATTAAGCATCAGATTTTGCCAATCTTCTGCAACCAAGCTTCCCATGGAAGTCAGCAGGGCTACCACAACAGGAAAATATTTTGTCTGACCCAGAAGAACTTTTGGGGATGCTTTTAACTTTCTCACAAATTAAAAAGAAACAAACAAACCCAACCAGAACCCCAGACCCCAACACAAAAATCCGAAACAAAACCTCAAACCCAAAACAAACTCCCAAACGAAACCCCAAACCCCTCA
>VWZI01019941.1:1595858-1660854 GCA_013396835.1 Psilopogon haemacephalus
AAACCCAAACAACCCCCCCCAAAAAAAAAAGCCAAACCAAACATCAAACCTCCAAACCAAACCCAAGCAGGCCAACATCACATGTTCTACAGACCATGGTTTCCTCTAGCACATACTTTAAATGAGCAGGCAGAGCTAAGGGGCTGATTATCAGCTGTTGAGAAACAAAAAGGCATATCCCTCAGTGCTATGTCTTGATGGGTTTTTTCAACACCTTCAGGGATGGTGACTCCACCACTTCCCTAAGCAGCCTGTTCAAATGCTTGAGCACTACTATAGTAAAGAAAGTTCTCCTAATCTAACAAAGAACCATGGCATCACTAAGGCAGGAAAAGCCTTCTAAGATCATCAAGTCCAACTGTCAACCCAACACCACCATGCCCACTAAGCCACATCCCCAGTGCCATGTCCTTGGGGTTTTTTTAAACACTCTGGGGATGGATACTTCACCACTTCCCTGAGCAGCCTGTTCCTAGCATCTAATAAAGAAACATGGAACCATGAAGACCTCTAAGATCATCAAGCCCAACAAATACATTCCTAAACTTGAGCTGCTTGATAAACTTCAGCCCCTTGGGGTTGTTTTCAGAAATGCACTGAGTTTATCTCTTACCATTAGTTGATAACAGTTTGTCATTTACTCTTTTCACTTCCCAAATGAAGATGTCTAAATAACCTCCTTCAGAATCAGACCCAGCAGTCTGAGACAGAAAATGTCTTAAATTACCAACCCATTTCAGCACCAAGTCATTCGCACACTTTGAGCCTTCCACTGAAAAGGAGAGGCTGAACATCAGCATAAACCAACTGCCTAATATTATTAAGCTGAGAAATGAATTGAATCAGGAATGAACAATTCATAAACACAGCTCCCTTTGACATTTGTTCACAGTTGAAAATGATCTCTGAGCAAATGGCCTGAATAAAGCCTGTGGAGCTTCTGAATTCTCCCCAAATCCTCGGCACAGGCAATGTGGTGATTGCAGAGCAGAGCTGCTGGGAGCAGCACTCCGCATTTCTGAGTCCAAGTCCCTGATCTTGTCCCTTGGCTTAAACTACCCTTTCAATCCCAAGCCTGCATTTGCTTTTCCAAATGAGACCTTCACCAATGGTGACTAAGTGTGATGCTAATGTGAGCGATTATGGGCAGACCTTGAGACTTCATTGTCTCATCCCAAAACATTCAGAAAGCTCACAATGGATTCCACCATGGCTCTTAAGGAAGAAATTCTTCACTGTGAGGGTAGTGTGACACTGGAATGGGTTGCTCAGGAAGGCTGTGGCTGCCCCCTCCCTGGAGCTGTTGAGGGCCAGGTTGGATGAAGCCTTGACCAACCTGGTCTAATGGAAGGTGTCCCTGCCCATGGCATGGGGCTGGGACTGGATGATCTTTAAGGTACATCCCAACCCACATAATTTTATAACTGTTCCTGTCACAAAATGGCATCATGAACCATGGCCCCAGCTCAGTCATGGTGAAAGTGCCCAGTGAAAGGCTGGTGGCCACTATGCAATTTCACAGCTTCTCTGTGAACAGTCCATAGACGCATAGAATGGTTTGGATTGGAAGGGACCTTAAACATCATGTAGTTCCAACCTCCTGCCATGGGCAGGGACACCTCCCACTATAACAGGTTGCTCAAAGTCTCGTCCAACCTTGCCTTGAACACCTCCAGGCAGAGGTCATCCACAACCTCCCTGGGAAACCTATTCCAGAGTCTCATCACCCTCATACTGAAAGATCCAGTCTAACCCTGCTCTCCCTCAGCTTCAAACCATTCTCCTTTGTCCTGTCTCCAGACACCCTCATAAAAAGTTCCTCTGCAGCCCTCCCATAGGATATTTTCAGCTACTGGAAGGCAGCTCTAAAGTCTCCTTGGAGTCTTCTCTTCTCCAGGCTGAACAACCCCAGCTCCCTTAGCTTGTCCTCATAGCAGAGGTGCTCCAAAACTTCAATCATCTTTTTGCCTTCATTCAGACTTGCTCCAACATCAGCTCTAAGGTCATGTTCCAAAGAAAGATGCTCTAATGGTGCTCACTACTTGCCATAGATGATGCAGGCAAAATTGCAACTGGTCTGGCTCATGGATCAGGTTGAGAGCTGGAAAGGCTCCTAGACTATAGCCCTCTTAGAACAGAAACCCAAGGCACAGCCTTGCTGCAAAGCCCTTCTGTGGAAATGGGTCATTTCTTCATGGCAATTGCCAGAGCATTGCTTCTTCTGACAAAGCATGGTCAGCAGGAAAGAAGGCAGATCTGCAAGCAGAAGTTTGTAGGTATACAAAATGGAAGAGTGATTAGCTTTCTGTCTCTTTCAGATGGCTCAAGCTGGGAGGTTTTCATTCCAATTGTTCTTTAGACCTGTAAAATATTTAGTCCTTCAGCTCAGTACTGACATTTTATTGCTACTTCATACATTTGGCTCGCAGACTCTGGAGGCACTGTCAACAGCCCAATTTTTGTACCCACCCNGTTTGGAGCAAAAATAGAGCTTCTAAATTTTTTTTTTTTTTTCCCTTTATGCATGCAGCAAACCAGAGTGGTCTTAATGTCTTAATAGCCAGGAGCTAAGGAAGGCTGTCAGACACGCAGACTTCAACCTTGACAGGCTATCAGGATCAAGGCTTGCGGTCCAGATGCAAGCACAAAAAGAGACTCTCAAGAGTACAAAAGGCAGCAGTTCTTCACGTGAAGGAGGAGTTTTGGTTGGTTTTTGGTTTTTTTTTTTTTGCCTTAAGATAAAGTGGTCTTCCTTTGTATTATAGAATTTGTAGTTCGGATACGAAAAAAGCCACCTAAATGTAGATGTAATAGATTTTGCCACTTGAGCTTTCATAGAAGTGTTTCAGATGGGGAAAAAAACAAAACAACCTTCCAAAGGTAGAGTCCAACCATCAACCCAACATTGCCATGGCCATATCATTCTTGGAGGCCTCCAAGGATGGTGACTACACCACCTCCCTGGGCAGCCTGCTCAAATCCCTGACCACTCTTGCAGCAAACAAATTTTTTCTGATACCCAACCTAGCCCTCCCCTGGCACAATTTCAGGCCATTTTCCCCACATTCTATCACCTGATGCTACAGAGAAGAGACCAAGCCCCACCTCACTGCAACATTCTTCCAGGGAGCTGTAGAGAACAAAAAGGTCTCCCCTCAGCCTCCTTTTCCCCAAACTGAACAACCTCATTTCTCTCAGCCTCTCCTCACCAGACCTGTTCTTTAGACCCTTCACCAGCTTTGCTGCTCTTTGCCCACCCTCCAGCACCTCAATGTCTTTCAATATTAGATTTATCTGTGGGATGGTGTTAACCACACCCTGGAGATCATAGAGTGTTGGAAGGGACCTCAAAGCTCATCCAGATCCAACCTCCTGCTATAGGCAGGGACACCTCCCGCTAGAACATGTTGCTAAGGCCTCATCCAACCTGGCCTTCAACACCTTGAGGGAGGGAGCAGCCACAACCTCCCTGGGCAGCCTGTGCCAGTGTCTCACCACCCTCACTGTGAAGAACTTCTTCCTCACATCTCCCCTCTGCCAGTTTAAACCCATTCCTCTTTGTCATGTCATTACAAGACCTTGTGAATAGTCCCTCCTCAGCCTTCCTGTAGGCTGCTTCAGATACTGGAAGGCCACTCCAAGGTCTCCTCCAAGCCTCCTCTTCTCCAGGCTGAACAACCCCAACTCTCTCAGCCTGTCCTCATAGGAGAGGTGCTTCAGCCCTCTGATCATGCCTGTGGCTCTTCTCTAGACACATTGCAGCATGTGCAGACCTTTCTTGTAATAGGGGCTGCAGAACTGCACACAGTACTCCAGGTGGGGTCCCAGGGGAGCAGTGCAGAGGAGAAGAATCACCTCTCAACCTACTGGCCACACATGATCAGAGCAGATAGTCAACAAATTCCTTGGAAGCAGTTGCCATAACTGATCAGAATGTCCATTTTGCTTTGCAGTTTTTCACTTCAAACTTATGATGAATGTAAAGTTGCCCAGCCCTCAGCTTTTGCTGCACTTTGTGCAGCGCTCAGCTTATTAAAATGAATGACCCCATGAAAAAGCATTAGCATTTGGCAATTTTGGGGATGTAATGAAGCATAATTAAAATGATTAAGGAATAAATTGGGGAAATAAAAAAAAAAAAAAGTTCAATCAGCTACGTGTGAAATCCTGCAGTGCCACAGAGAGCATGCAGAAGGTCTCAGCTGTCACACTGCTCCAGCCATTTCTGCAGCCCCCCAAAACTGGGGAGTAGTGACTGATGTTCTGCCAAACACTATCAGGTTTACAGCTGCTGCCCACCAGAAGGCTGGACGTGAGCTGGAGAGCTGCCTCTTACCACACAAGCTGAGGGACAGCAGGGTTAGACTGGATCTTAGAAAAAGTTCTTCAGTATGAGTGTGGTGAGACTCAAAAACAGGTTGCAGATGCCTCCTCCCTGTTTGTGTTCCAAGGCAGGTTGGATGAGGACTTGAGCAGCTGACTAGCTGAGAGGTGGAAGTTGTTCTTAGTAGTAAGTTCTTCCGAGGGAGAGTGATTGGCATTGGAATGGGCTGCCCAGGGAGGTGGTGGAGTCGCTGTCCCTGGAAGTGTTCAAACAAAGCCTGGATGGGGCACTTCATGTCATGGTCTAGTTGATTGGGTAGGGCTGGGTGAGAGGTTGAGGTTGGACTGGATGAGCTTGGAGGTCTCTTCCAACCTGGCTGATTCTATAATTCTACAAGAGGTGTCCTTGCCCAGTCAGGGAGATTGAAGCAGATGATCTGTGAGGTCCTTTCCAACTTGAGCCATTCTAGGATTGTATGATGAAGTAAAGATTTAAACTCAGGCACACATTTCATTAGAGGTGAATGGGGGGTGAGAAATTTCTACGTGAATCCGTTTGGTTCAACAAGGCTTAGGCAGAGTGTGTTTATTTGCACCACCTCAGCAAAAGGCAGAAGCAACACTGCTGCACACCTACCCTCACAAGTTGCTAAGTCATTCTTTACATTCACTTTCTTTTTCTGCTACTAAAACCTCTAACAGCTCTCTGAAGTACGTTTGGTACAAGCAAAAGGCTGCCATTCAAGCAGAACTATAGGCAGCTGTGTTCATTTACAATAAATGCCCTCATTTAATTTTATCTATAGAGGTATCAGGAACATTCCACGCAGCTGGAAAATACTGAGGAATAATAGCCTGACACCAGAGTCAAACCTTTCTGCAGTATCATCAGCTGAGAATGCAAAGGTCATTCTCTCTGGGTATTGAGGCAGGTTTCATATTGATTGTTTCTATGCCAGAAAACAAAAGACAAAAAGAAGGAGGGAGGAAAAAAAATCAGATTAAAATAAGAAAGAGTTTCTTAGTCTCGAGCAGAAATGAAAAATAGCTCTTAGGGAGGAACAGAAGAAAGGCAATCAACGTTATTGTGCTGTGCCAAACGCAGGCAGTTTCATCTTGTTTTGAAAGATCCATTCAAGTTATTATAAAAGATGACTTTCCAGCAGAGGTACAATAATAAGAAGTGGGTTTGTCTAAAAATAGGTCATTAATATGAATATTTGATGAGATTAACGCAGCCACATAATTGTTTTGTTCTGCTTTGGATTATTTTGTGCAAATGCTCTGTTTTCCAAAAAAAAAAAAAAAATTCAGATGACAAAGAACTATCCTGAACACAGAGAAAAATGAAAAATCATCAGAAGAGAGCTGAGAGTCTTTCTTCCTGTGTTTAGAGAACATGTGAAGTGTTCCTCTGCTCTTCAGTTGACAAAGTGCATTGAAAGGAAATCCCTGCCAGCAAGCAGGCAATCATCATCTGCAGTTTCTTGACTCCTGGTAAAGAGACATCTCTCAAAGAGGGGTTTCTTATGGAAAAAAACAGTAATAGAGCACAATAAACTATGCCAGACTACTGCTAGGTTTGAGGTTTTTTTCCAGCTACCATCCCCATTTTCATCCTAATGGTCTGAAAAAGGCTTTACTTTGTTCTTTACAGTCACACCATTTAAGCTGTATTCACACCTGGCTTAGAGGTCTAAAGGACACAACTATCATTAGCATTCAACAATCATAGAAGCTCAGAATTGTCAGGGCTTGAAGACACCTCAAGGATCCCCCTGTCATGGGCAGGGACACCTCACACTAGATCAGGTTGCTCAGAGCCCCATCCAGCCTGGCCCTCCAGGGATGGGGCTTCCACCACCTCCCTGGGCAACCTGTTCCAGTGGCACAATTTCAGGCCATTTCCTCTCATTCTATTACCTGATGCTAGAGAGAAGAGTCCAGCCAGGCTCCAACCTCCTTTTCAGGAGTTGTAGAGAGCAATGTAGCCTCCTCTTCTCCAGACTAGATAACCTCAGTTCCCTCAGCTGCTTCTCATCCCTCATAATTGGTATCACAAGGTTTATTCAATCCCTATAGAGTTCATCCCCACTCAGGACATCCACAAAGCCTGTGCAGACCTTCCTGTGCCCCTAAAATAAAGCACTGCACTGATTTCAGGCTGTCTGCCCAGAGGTCATCAACAAGCACACTTGCACTCAATTTTGACTTTTCAAGGCAAGTACCAAAGTCTAGTCCTGGATGGATAAAGTAGCATTCCCTCCTTATTAGCTTGGGCCTCAATGAATAGAATAAGCCAGGTTGGAAGAGACCTCCAAGATCATCCAGTCCAACCTAGCACCCAGCCCTAGCAAATTGCACTAAGAGCCCCATCCAGGCTTTTCTTGAACACCTTCAGGGATGGTGACTCCACCACCTCCCTGGGCAGCCCATTCCAATACCAATCACTCTCTCTGTCAAGAACTTCTTCCTAATCTCCAGCCTATACCTCCCCTGGCACAACTTGAGACTGTGTCCCCTCATTCTGTTGCTGGTTGCCTGAGAGAAGAGCCCAACCCCACCTGTCTACAACCTCCCTTCAGGTAGTTGTAGACAGCAAAGAGGTCTGCCCTGAGCCTCCTCTTCTCCAGGCTGCACACCCCCAGCCTCTCCTCACAGGGCTGTGCTCCAGGTACAGGCTAAATATTAGGAGGAATAGCCTCTCACTTCACAGAGACAGTGATTGGCATTGGAATGGGCTGCCCAGGGAGGTGGTGGAGTCACTGTCCCTGGAGGTGTTCAAGAGAAGCCTGGATGGGGCACTTAGTGCCATTACATAGGGCTGGGTGATAGGTTGGACTGGATGAGCTTGGAGGTCTCTTCCAATCTGGGTTATTCTAGTTTATTTGGATGTCAACTGCAAAATCCCTTGCTAACAGGTGATGGCAGGAGGAAGATTGCAATCCCTATTGTAGAGACCAGCAACCTAAAATTTGTCACGGGGAACTGGGGAGGAAGGAGTAAAAATAGAAGATAAGTGGTACCATTTCTGGAAAAGTCAATACTTAGTACCTCCATTTAGCTTATGTCTGGGGCTGAACTCCAGCAGCTGCTCTGTCACTGGATGGCTCCTCCCTAGCAGAGAAGGGGAATCAGGAAAAGGAGAGTAGACCCAGAAGATAAAATGCAAAAGGATGTGATGAATCAGCCAAACTGATACCCATGTCACTACAAAGCGCTCAGTCCAGTGCAGGGGCAGCAGCTACAACTGCCAGGAAGGGAAGCCTCAAGAGCAGGAGCTGAGTGTGCAGAAGGCCAAGCAAGAGTCTCAACCTGGAGCCTCTCTTCTCCATACCAAACATCCCCTTCGATGGCCACATGAGCCTTCCCCAGCAGAGCAGGAGAATCAGGGAAAGGGGAGAAGATCCACAGGGCGAAATGAAAATGGATTTAATGAACTAGCCAAACTAAGACCA
Source organism: Psilopogon haemacephalus (assembly GCA_013396835.1). Taxonomy (NCBI): domain Eukaryota; kingdom Metazoa; phylum Chordata; class Aves; order Piciformes; family Megalaimidae; genus Psilopogon; species Psilopogon haemacephalus. Next base: position 1,603,640 of record VWZI01019941.1, read on the forward strand.
ACATCAATACAGTGTACAGGAAGTGATACTCAGCTCAGCTAAAGTGCAATAATTACAATACCCAGCAAAGAAGCATGCAGGAGCAAAAGCCTCTAGCAACAGACTCTGTTCACTATAGCAAGAGTCTCTCTTCATCGTGGTTGTGGTGCTCAGACAACTGCAGTCAGCTACGCTGGCTGACCCAGAGCTGCTGATTGCCTGCAGCCCAGGGCTGGCCTGGGATTGTACAGCAAACCAGGACACTTGTCCCAGGAAGACAGAAAGTTTGGTGCCTCTTACTAACAAGCAGCAAGTGTGTTCAAGCATCAGAAGAGGAGTGACTGGTTAACTGGCTTACTTAACATTTATAAAGTAGATGCTTCTTTGCTTTGGGAAAGCAAAGATGTGGTCAGAAAAATTGTTGCCAGTGGGTAACTGAGCATGGAAATGGAAGGGAGGTTCTGCCATGATCTATCTCTATGGCAATGTCCATAGGCAAGCTGCTTAGCAGTGCTCTGCAAGCTTCACAGGCCACTGCTCAAACAGCCCTGCTCCTTACATAACAATGGAATAATCAATAATACCTAATTAAATGTCGTCTGAAATTGAGCTGAGCAGAAAATTCTCTTTTGTGGAGCACCTAGAGAGTCCTGAACTTGGTTCAGTTGTAATTTGATCCTCCCACCCCACCCCTCAATTCACTGAACCAAAAGGTTCCCAGGCTTCCAGGCACTCAGCCTTTGAAGAAACTGCCAGGAGAGCAGAGCAGAAACCACACAGGTCCAAGTGGGTCCCACAATAAGTCTGCCATCCTCCAGGCAGCAGAGTGCAACCTGTCAGCAAATTCTACAGAAGATATTTTTTGGATTTTTGGTTGGTTTTTTTTTTTAATCTGTGTTTTCCAATATTATGCAGATGGTTTTCTGAGGGTTGGGATGTTCCTTATTATACCACCAAACATTATCAGGCTAGAAGTATAATAAGCACCTGATAAACCATCTTCTGTGCTCCTTGTGGCCATCAGCACTGTAATTAAGCACTTTTATCTGCCAAAGACGGGCAACAAGCTGGAACAGCAGCTGAACAAATGAGTGTTCTGCTGTGTTTATCCTGCTGCATTCAAATGACTGCAAGGTTGGGTTTTTTTTTTGGTTTGGCCTGACAGCACCAGCTGGGTTGGAAATCGTAACCACTTTAAGAAGGCAACTTGAAATGTGTAAGCTTCAGCGTGCCTGATGAAACCATCACTCTTTGGGGAGGAGCAAGCCAGCCTGCCTTCCCTCAGCGAGCTGACACAAACTCCTGTGGCTCTTGCAGAACCCTGCTAATGCTGCCTTGGCATTTTGTAGTGCAGCTGTCTGGGATTAAGGAGTGTCATGTTAGGATAAGCACTGCCAGCATGAAGCCAGGGTGAAAGCACTGCTGCTTCCTCACAGGTTGCTCTTACCCTGGGAATCGATGCTTGACAATTATAGAAAACATCTGGTTGGAAGAGAGATCCAAGATGATCCAGTCCAACCTTCAACACAGCACTGAAGGGTCAACACTAAACCATGTCCCTATGTGCCAGGTCCATATACAGCTTAAACACCTCCAGGGACCAGGTTGCTCAAGGCCTCATCCAACCCAGCCTTGAACACCTTCAGAGAGGGAATATCCACAACCTCCCTGGGCAACCTGCTCCAGTGTCTCACCACCCTCACTGGAAAGAATTTCTTTCTAATACCCAGTCTAAATCTGCCCTCCTCAAGCTTCAATCCATTCTCTCTCATCCTATCACTACAAGTCCTTGTAAAAACTCCCTCCCCAGCTCCCCTGTATCCCCCTCCAGGTACTTGAAGGCTGCTCTAAAGTCTCCCTTAAGCCTTCTCTTCTCCAGGCTGAACAGCCTGTCTCCATAAGCAAGGTTCTTCAGCCCTTTGGTCATCTTCATGGCCCTCCTTTGGACTTCCTCTAGCAATTCCATGGTTTCTATGCTAACAGTCCCAGAACTGGAGGCAGTGCTGCAGGCAGAGTCTCAGCAGAGCAGAGGGACAGAATCCTCTCCCTGCTTTGGATGCAGCCCAGCACACAGCTGCCTTCTGGGCTGCCAGTGACCACTGCTGGCTCCTGGGGAGTTTGCCACCCACTGAAATCCCCAAGTCCTTCTCCTCAAGGCTGCTCTCAAGCCACTCCTTACCCAGTCTGGATTTGTGCTTGGGATTGCCCTGGTTTTTCTTTTTTTCCTTTTGGTTGGTCAGGGTTTGGTTTGTTTTTTGTTGTTTTTTTTTTTAAAGAAGAATAATTCTAAAGAAAAAAAATAGATCTATTTGTGAAGCCCTCTGATGCTAAAGAAGGCTGACTGTGGAGCTGGCATATGCTTCAGAGCAAGGATCAACAACATGCAGGCCTGCATTTTTCATATACCAAGATGAAAAGACAGCAGCTCCATCCGTCTCCATCACCAGCAGCATACCCTGGACACTGCTCTCAATAAGGGCTTCATCTTCTCAGGAGAGAACAGTCCCAGAAGATACACTGAAGAGACAGAGCTGCTCTCTCACACTGACTACCCAATGTTTACCTGGTTTGCCTTCCCCTTCTCCCTTGGCATGGTAACTAAGGAGACAGAATTCAACAACAAACATAGAGAGTTGACTTCAGCAGAAGCAGGTCCCCATGCTATGTCAGATATGGCTAGCAAAAAGCAGCATTTTAAAGTCCAGCTAAACCTCCTGACCTTCAGATCACAGGAACAGAAAACCTCACAGATAACAGCAGAGTTAAACCTTGAATCCAGAGCGAGATATTAAAGCTGCCTTTTTTGCAAGCAGCTTCTTCAAATGCAGAAATACAAAATCTGGACTTGAAACTTGAATATTCATGTGCATTCTGAAGGAAAAAAAAACAAAACCACAAAAACAACAAAACAAAGTTCAAGCAAATCAGGGGCATAACAAACTAATTTTTTTGACTGACTGGAGTTTCAGGCTGCTGAGGCAAGAGACACTCATCCCTGCTGTTGCTGTAGCCATCTGTTTCCCTGGGTCTCAGAGCAAGAATGCTGCCTTATTAATGCACTTTGTGCAAAAATAGAGACTTTACAAGAAGTGACCTGCAATTACTTATGAATAATTGCCTGATGAAGAAATTAGTCAGGCTATCAATGTACAGGAAGAGCCACTAACAACATCACTCAGCTCAGAAGTGAAGGCTAGGTGCACTTTTTCTAACCCTGAAGAGTCAGGAGAGTGCTCCAGTGGGGTCAGCACTATCTGTGAGTGACTTTCACTAGCTCAGAGGCTGTTTCCCAGCCCATGATTAGAGAAAGTGTCTCATAAGTAGTTAATTTTCTTCTGTTTATGGACAAAGGAAATTTAAAATATTCCATTTGCCAGTCATACAGAACCATGCACAGAACCCAGTGCTGAAGCAAGAGGAAAGAGCAGCACAAAGCATCTTCTTTCTTCCTGCAGCACAACCAGAGGCCATTGACATAGAATCACAGAATGGTTTAGGCTGGAAGGGACCTCAAAGCTCATCCAGTTCTAACCCCCTGTGCAATAGGCAGGGACACCTCCCACTAGAACAGGTCGCTCAAGGCCTCATCAACCTGACCTTAAACACCTCCAGGGAGGGAGCAGCCACAACCTCCCTGGGCAACCTGTGCCAGTGTCTCAACACTCTCACTGCAAACAACTTCCTCCTAACATCCAGTTTCAATCTCCCCTCTGCCAATTTAAACCCATTATTCCTCATCTTGTCATTACAAGACCTTGTGAATAATCCCTTCCCAGCCTTCCTGTAGACCCCTTCAGATCCTGGAAGGCTACTCCAAGGTATCCTGGAAGCCTTCTCTTCTCCAGGCTGCAGAGCCCCAACTCTCTCTGCCTGTCATTATAGCAAAACTGCTGCAGCCCTCTTGGTGGCCTTCTCTGGACTCTCTCCAACAGTTCCATGTCCTCCTTGTGTTGAGGGCTCCAGAACTGCACACAGTATTCCAGGTGGGGTGTGAGGAGAGCAGAGCAAAGGGGCAGAATCCCCTCCCTTGCCCTGCTGCCCACAGCTGCTCTTGCTGCAGCTCAGCACACAGTTGCTGTCTGGGCTGCACTCACACTGCAGCCTCATGTTGAGCTTTTCATCAGCCCAGACCCCCAGGTCCTGTTCCTCAGGGCTGCTTTCAGGCGTTTACTACCCAGCTTGGGATTGCACCAACCCAGGTGCAGGACCTTTCCCAACCTAAACCATTCTATGATTCTATGTTATCCTTCACTCAGCATAGTGTTCCTGGGTTGTTCTTCCAGTGGAAAAGAGGATCAGTGTGCTCATGGAATCAAAGAATAGTTTGGGATGGAAGGGACCTTAAAGATCATCTAGATCCAACCCCCTGCCATGGGCAGCAATACCTTCCATTAAACCAGGTTGCTCAAGGTCTCATCTGACAATTACCTGGTTCTGAATAACTCCAGGGAGGGGACATTAAGATCATCATGTAAAAATCTCCAATTAACTTGAAGAACAGCATTGTCTCCTGTAGTATGGAAACTCCTTACAGGGGCTTGAGTATATTGAGTTGCTGAACACGAGTCTGAGCCCACAGCCAGCAATATCTCCCTGATGTCATCAAGCTGGGTGAGAATTGAATCAGCAAACTAGAATCCAGGTGGTCCACATCCTCCCATCTCCAACCCACTGAGCTATCATTTTCTCTACTGTTCCTTGGAGTTCAAGTTTTAGTGAAGTTTTGTACCTGTTGACTAAATAAAATCCACAAAGTGCAATGAAGCTAAAGCCAGCAAAATGTTAATTGTGACTCAAAAAAAATAAATAGCTACACTTGAACAACCCACATTTGCCTGCCTGCTCTCCAAGGGTACTCTAGAGTGTAAGTCTCTATTGCATCCTTTTGAACACTGGCATAAGACTTCATACTAATCTGAAGCATAAATCCATGCTGGGGGCAGAGTGGGTGCAGACCAGCCCTGAAGAGAGAGACTTGGAAATGTTGCTTGGTGAGAAGCATTGCAGGAGCCAGCAGTGCCCTCATGCAGCCCAGAAGGCAGCTGTGTGCTGGGCTGCAGCCAGAGGAGTGTGGGCAGCAGGGTTAGAGAGGGGATTGTGCCCCTTGACTCTGCTCTGCTGAGACCACACCTCCAATATCGCATCCACTTCTGGGTTTTTTTTTAAATTATTTTTTAGTTGGTTGGTTGATTTGGGGTTTTTTGTTTTGTTATTTAACAGACTTGAAAAGTGATAATCTGCTGTCAAATATAGAAAAAAAATTACATGCAAAATAATTCTTTTCCAATTTCCCCCCCACACCCCACACATAAACACACACTGTATTATTTCCTCAATTCTCCTGCTTTTATGCTTTTGGAAAACTGCAAGAAAAAGAAATCAACACATACTGCAAGCTTTGCAGTGCTAATCTTGTGCTGTGGTTCTTTGGTAAGTTTGAGCACAGAAATATTGCTTGCTCCATCAAGCAGCGACCCTTCCCCTCAATTCAAGAGAGCCATTGAGGTGCTGGAACATGTCCAGAGAAGGGTGATGAAGCTGGTGAGGGGCCTGCAGCACAGACCCTATGAGGAGAGGCTGAGGGAGCTGGGGTTGTTTAGCCTGGAGAAGAGGAGGCTCAGGGGGGGACCTCTGCTCTCTACAACTACCTGAAGGGAGGTTGTAGCCAGGTGGGGTTGGGCTCTTCTCCCAGACAACCAGCAACAGAACAAGGGGACACAGCCTCAAGTTGTGTCAGGGGAGGTATAGGCTGGATATTAGGAGGAAGTTCTTGACAGAGAGAGTGATTGGCATTGGAATGGGCTGCCCAGGGAGGTGGTGGAGTCACCATTCCTGGAGGTGTTCAAGAAAAGCCTCGATGAAGTACTTAGTGCCATTGGTTAGGGCTAGGTTGGATTGGATGATCTTAGAGGTCTCTTCCAATCTACCTTATTCTATTCTGTTTAATTTCTCCTTGGTTGCAGGGCCAATAAAGGTGTAGAGAGGCTGCTTTCAAAGCAGACAAGGCTGCTTGTGCCCCAGCTGAAGTATTACCCAACCACCAGATAAAACTCCTAGGATTCATTTACTTTCAGCTGTCACGGGCCCTGAAGGACTCATTTGCTAACTAGCTCGTGGAAATAATTAATGCCAGAGGTCATGTGATCTTTACATTAAAATGTCAGGGAAATAATTTTCCGAGGATCTCATTAGCACAAAGCAAAACAGTGCACAACAGAACCGCCCACACTGCCCAGCCCAGCCTCTCATTACAGTTATTTACTGATTTTGACTAATTGCAGTGTCTATGTAAAAATGGGAATTAATGTTTAACTTCACAGGGTGCTTTATTACCACACTTGCAGACTATCTAATAGGACCTCTGAAAATCATCTACTCCAAACCCCTCCGATTGCTAATCAGCTCGATCACAGAATGTTAGGAATTGAGAAGGGACCTCTGGTGATCATCCAGTCCAACCCCCCTGCCAAAGCAGGATTACTTAGGGCAGGTCACACTGGAGTGTATCCAGGTGGATTTCAAAGGTCTCTAGAGAAGGAGACTCCATAACCTCTCTGTGCTCCATCACCCTCACAATAAAGAAATGTCTTCTCATGGTGAGGAGGAACCTCCTGTGTACCAGCTCGTATCTGCTGTTCCTTATGGGCACCACCAAAAAGAGCCTGGCTCCTTCCCTGACCCTCACCCCTCAGATATTTATAGGCATTGATCAGCCTTCTCTCCAGACTAAACAGCCCCAGGGTTCTCGGTCTCTCTTCACAGCAGAGATGTTCAAGTCCCTTCACAATCCTCCATCGCCTGTCTCTCTTGAATCAGAAAGCACAAAACTGGACACAGCATTCCAGGTGTGGTTTTACCAGGATGGAGTAGAGGGGCAGGAGAATTTCCCTAGATCACTTTTCTTGATGCACCTCAGGATGCCATTGCCCTCTTGGCCACAAGGGCACATTGCTGACCCATGCACGACTTGCTGTCCATTAGGACCCCAAGGTCCTTCTTCATGGAGCTGCTTTCCAGCAGGACAACCTCTAGCTTGTAGTGGTGCCTGCTGCTTTTTCTCCCCAGATGCACAACTCTGCATTGTCCTTATTGAACTTAGCAAGAAATTCTGCATGGAAAGAGTGGTTGCCTATTGGAACCGACTGCCTGGGGAGGTGGGTGGGTCACCTTCCCTGGAGGTGTTGAAGAGGAGGCTGGATGAGGCACTTAGTGCCCTGGGTTAGTTAATTCGGAGAGTTAGGTAATAGATTGGACTCGATGGTCCTAGAGATCTTTCCCAACCTGGTAAATTCTGTGATTCATGAGATTCCCTCTGCCCAAATCTCATTAGATGGCAACACAGCCTGACCATGTGTCAGCCACTCCCTCTCTCCCTACCATCTTTTTTGTACTGTTGCTGATCCCTTCAGTAGCCAAGAAAACACTGAGATGTTCCCTACTCTAGGACAATTCATTTCAGCCTTACAAAGCCTCAAACTAATTCAGTGGCTCCTGCAACTCCTCCTTGAAGGAGAAGCTGCAGGGAGGTGCAACCACGGCAGGCCTGTGTGCAGCCTGCACTATTACCAGTGGTCATTTTAACAGCTGCTGCCTCCAGAACTCCAAAAGGGATGAAACACCAGAGTGGAGGCTGCAGTGCCACTTTGATCTGCACTCACTGTTTGGGTGTTTTATGCTATCCTCTTTAATTACCCAAGCACATCCTGCTTCTCCAGCAGAATGCCTGCCTCAGGGCACAGCATGGATGTGGCTCACTCACCCAGGAGCTAGTCAATATTTGGTGCTATCCTTGCTGCCTGAAATGCTTTATTTGCTGTACACTGCTCAAATCCACCTCCAAAACCTGACATTGCTTCTCTCACCGTTTTGTTTTTTTGTTTTGGTTTTTTTTTTCCCCTACAGCACTCTTCAGTCTGGCAACCGATTGCTTCATAAATATTGATTAGATTATTTCCACTCTGTACCTGAAAAATGAGGGAATTGTATTTACAGGTCACAGGCTGGAACCCGGGAGGAACCTTCTCATTTGTAAGTTGTGCACAGTCCTTATGATGCAGGAGAGGCCAGATCTGCAGGAAGAGATCCTGCTACCCCAGGACCAGATGGCTAATTACCAAGCACAGGTTCAGCTCACCACAGCCTGTGGCACTGGTTGGCGATTTGCAGCCTCTCCTTGCTCCTGAGTTGCCATTATCATCTATCCTCCTACTCTGTTTTTTACCTAGCCCTGTCCAATTCCCTCCTGCTGCTTAAGTTCCTCTCTTCAGTTTAGGTTTCTTTTGGCCTTCACCTTTAACTGCTGCTCCTGTCTCTTGCTTCAGTTCATGTACTGGAAACTCTTGCCCACGTTCTTTACTCTGTGCCTAGAATTTTAACCTTCTGCCTACCTTTCCCAGCGTTAGGCATCATTATATTTAGTTTCTCAACTACTCATTTTTTTGCTGACCATCACATCAGCCCTCAGCCTCACCAGCAGCTCCATTCCAGCTGCTATCACTGCTTCTGTGAGTGCAGCAGTCAGGGAAATCTGTTGTCTTCTCACATACTTCAAAGCATCTAACGCACTGTGCTATCACTTCTCACCTTACTGTTTAAGAGGTGAATCCAATGAAAGACCTGGGAAATCAAGGAGAAACTACTATAGCAACATCTTGCCTTCTCTACCATGATTAGAGGACTGGAGCACCTCCCCTAAGGGGACACACTGAGATAGTTGGGGTTGTTCAGCTGAGAGGAAAGAAAGCTCCAAGGAGACCTTACAGCAACCTTCGTGTACCTGAATGGGGTACAGAAGAGCTGGGGAGGGACTTCTGACAGAGGCTTGCAGTGATACAACAGGAAGGAACAGACTGAAATTGGAAGAAGGGAGATTGAGACTGGAGATAAGGAAGAAATTCCTGACAGTGAGGGTGGTGAGACACTGGAACAGGCTGTCCAGGGAGGTTGTGGCTGCTTCCTCCCTGGAGGTGTTCAAGGCCAGGTTGGATGAGGCCTTGAGTAACTTGTTCTAGGGGGAGGTGTTCTGCCCATGGCAGGACATTTGGAACTGGATGGTCTTGAGGCTTATCCACCCTTGAACACTTCCCTGGCCTTGAACACACCTCCAGGAGGGTGTATCCACAACCTCCCTGGGCAAACTGCTCCAGTATCTCAACATACTCACTGGAAATAATTTCTTCAAAATCTCCAATCTGTTTTTCTTACACTTCAATCCATTCCCATTCATCCTGTGGCTGCAAGCCCTCATCAACAGTCCCTCCCCACCTCTCTTGTAGGCCCTTTTGGGTACCAGAAGGTTGCTCTAAGGTCTCCTTGGAGCCTTATTTTTTCAGGCTGAACAGCCCAAACTTTCTCACTTTGTCCCCACAGGGAAGGTTCTCCAGCCCTTACACCAGTTCAATCATCCAAGTTAATAATGAAAGAGGTCATAAATAACAGGGACTGAAAATGCTGCTGACCAGTAGAGGTTACAGAGAAGCTTGGATAACTGAAGTTTTCTGGAGGGAAGAAGACACAGTTCTTGGTTTACTCACAAAGGGAAGAGTTCAGCTGAGATTATGCTTCATTTTTTTTAAACAGACTTGAATTACAGAATGACAGAGGTTGAAAGGGCCTTATCTTATTGGTCTCCTCTGGACCTGCTCCAGTAGTTTCATGCCCTTGTTATGCTGGAGGCACCAGTACAGGACATAGTACTTCAAGTGATGTCTCAGCAGAGCAGAGGGGCAGAATCCCCTCCCTGTGCTGCTGCTCTCCCTGCTTTGAATGCAGCCCAGCACACAGCTGCCTTCTGGGCTGTCAGTAACCATTGCTGGCTCGTGGGGAGTTTGTCACCAGCTGACACCCCCAAGTCCTACTCCAGAGTGCTCTGGGACCACTGCTCACCCAGGCAGGATTTGTGCTTAGGGCTGTCATACTTCAGTAGGATGCTGAACATCTTTACTCTCCACCAATACGTGGGCCTACAAAGAGCTTTACACAGAATTTACTGGAATTCAACCTTGGTTTGAGCACAGCTTAGGAAAAAAACCTGTAACTGCTAAGGAAATGCTTGGTGTTGTGAGTTATTATGCTTGTTTTACACGGCATAACTCAATAATGAGTCACTACAGCATCCTGATCGCAGCTATTTACCATATTCATATACACTCATCAAATTATATTTCAATTTGACCTAATTAAGATGTTTCACATTATTATGCCTTTTCAAACTGGTGCTGAGATGCAAACTGCCGAGGGGAAATGTCAAATCTACTCCCCAAGACCACGGTACTGTTTGCAACCTCCCTTTCCAGAATGACTTTATGAGGAGCTCCAGTAACTAATTCTGCTTACTCCCCACAAACATAAGAAATGAAAGCAAAGTGTGGAACTCCCAGGATATTGTACTGACAGTCTAAGGGTGCAACCCTCAGCAGCCTACAAGCAGCTCCAGTAATGCTAGAAGCATTAAATATCAAATGTGAGGAAAGAAATTGCGTGCACAGGGAAAAACACAGTACCAGGTAATATCAAGGACTGCTGGAAGAAGTTGGCAAGCTGCTAGATGACAGTAAGCATATAAACATAGAAAAGCTTAGGTTGGAAAGGACCTCAGAGATCATCTGCTTCAACCCCCCTGCCATGGGGAGGGAAACCTCTCAGCTAGACTCAGCTGCTCAAGGCCTCATTCAACTTGGCCTTGAACACACACACACGCACAGGGGAAAGGCATCCACAACCTCCCTGGGAAACCTGTTCTACTACCATTGTACTGAACTTCCTCAGATCCAGTCTAACTGCTCTCCCTCAGCCTCAAACCATTCCCCCTTATCCTGTCTCTAAACACTCTCATCAAGAGTCCCTGTCCAACCCTCCTGTAGGATCCCCTCAGGTACTGGAAGGCAGCTCTAAGGTCCACTCAGAGCCTTCTCTTCTCCAGGCTGAACATCCCCAGCTCCCTCAGCCTGTCCTCGTAGCAGAGGTTCTCCAGCCCTTGCATCATCTTTGTGGCCTCCTCTGGACTCCCTCCAACAGTTCCGTGTCCTTCTGATGCTGGGGACACCAGAACTGGATGCAGAATTGGAAGTGAAGTCTCAGAGGATTCTGCCCCTTGACTCTGCTCTGCTCTGTTACCCACACTGCTCTTGATGCAACCCAGCACACAGCTGCCTTCTGGATTGCACAAAGGCGCTGCTGGATCCTGGAGAACTTCTGAATCAACACCCCCAATTCCTTGATAAATTAAATATCAGCCTTGCTATGTCCCTGGGCAGCCTGATCTAGTTGGAGGTCTCTGCTGACTGCAGGTGAATTGGCCAAGATGACCTTACAGGGTCCCTTCCAACCCAATGCAATCTGTGAATCATTGGCAGCAATCCTTCATTCTTTGCTGTGGTCTTGCAGAATGAGCAGCAGAAAGCCAGTGCTCCTGGACATCCCTGTAAGAGGGACTTCTATTTCCTAGTCATTGTCATTTACAAAAGATCCTTGGGAGCCAGCCTCTCCTTCTAGTTGTGCTCATCCACCAGGCAGCAGGCTGCAAGGTCGTGGGAAGGCAGAGCTGGCTGCACTGAGCACTCATTGCACAACATGCAGCTTGGAAAGTCTGAGAGAGGCTGATGGATTTGGACAGCACTGTTGGGTACTCCAGATTGCACTCCACCACCTTGCTGCCTCTCTGTTCCCAAAGGACGAGTGGCCACGGCCACCACGTGTGACATGGCTCTGCTGAAGGCTCTCAGACAGAAGCAAGCTTCCTCAAGAAGTGTGAAATCACAGCCAAGCCACTGCTTCCCTCTTTGCAGATGGTGAGCTGCCAGAAAGGATCAGCCCAGGCTTTTAATTGCAAGGCAGGCAAGATGGGAGGGGATGTGCTATGGTGTGGGCAGACCATTACATAACAGGGAGGCTGGTGCACATGTGGGCCCAAAGGAATCAACACATGGGAGAAGAATGGCACCATCCATGGCTTTCCACTCACCAGACAAAGCACTTCACCTGTTTGCCCTCTGCACTGGATGCTAAAGGTTCACAGATGGTATGGGCTTGGAGGGGACCCTCAAAGGTCAGCTTGTCCAACCACCTGCAGTCAGCAGGGATGACTCTGACTAAAGCAGGCCACCCAGGACCACATCAGGGCTGATCTTGAGTGTTTCCAGCGATGGGGCCTCAACCACATCTGAGCTGCCTGTACCAGCATCTTACTACCCTCATTGTAAAGAACTTCCTCCTCATGTCCAAAGTTCAGTTCACAGAGAAAACCACTGATATCCTTTGGGGGAGTCACCTGGCTGAAGTACAAACAACCACCTGGTTTCCTCCCTTTAGAGCCAGCAGAGCAGCAACGAGAGGCAAGAAGCAGCAGCAACAAACATCACCTGCAGTGCAGACAACAGGCAGCAGTTGTCTCAGGTGAGTGCAACCTACTTTGCATTCACAGGGTCAAACTGCTTTACTGCAGCAGTCATCCCTTGCCTCACTAACAGCAGGCAAACTTCTTTGAGTCTGAGCAAGGATCTGGTAAGATTTATTATATAAAACTTCAAATCAACCTCCTTGTTTAACTCAAATTTTAACCTTCAGCCCATATCCAGCACTAAAGTCCAGTAGTTTCTCTATCACCAGATGACCCTTCCCCAGCACAGAGGGAGAATCAGGAAAAGGAGAAGAGACCCACAGGGTGAAATGAAAATGGTTTAACAAACTAGCCAAAGCCCAGTGTCAATACAAACTATAAGAGGTGATACTCAGCTCAGCAAAAGTGCACTAATTGCAATGCCCAGGAAAGAAGCAAGCAGGAGTCTCTAGCCACAGACTCCATTCCCTACAGCAAGTTCACCTCTTCGTAGTGGTTGTGATGCTCATGAACTGGCACACACCTGAAGCCAACTGCAGTCACCTGTGCTGCCTGACCCAGAGCTGCTGCTGGGGCCTGCAGCCCACAGCTGGCCTGGGATTGTCCCAGCAAACCAGGACACTTATCCCAGGAAGATAGGAAGTTAGGTGCAGACACAGACTCACAGACAGCTGCCAGGGTGTATTCAGTATTCATTTGTTAGACATACTTGTACACAGCCTTATCAAAGAGCAGAGCTTTGGTGGTTTTCTTTTCACTTAGTAATAGATTTTACCCTAAGGCCAAAAAAATGTCCAATGGCAGTGGAAGAAACTTTCAAAGAAGGCATTGTGACTTGTAGAGCTGTGTACTTCTAATCATTGTCTTCCTTTTCTCCATGAGCCAGTAGGGACAAAGCTGTGCTTACACTTCCCTGGAGCAAGGAGTCCCTGCCCGAGCCAAAGTTTCTTTCATGATGAAAGAAGGCAAGCAGCAGACCAACTGCCTGTCACTGAAGCAGGCAAGAAAGGAGTCAATAATCACCGAGACATCTGAGTGAAGTACAAAATCCATACTTGACTGAAGCGGTGTCCAACAACGCCTGAAATATCATGACCTTGATGTTTGAGTTGCAGAAATCAACCTCACAAGCAAAGTGCTAGCAAATCAAAGTTTTCATTGCCTAATGACAGGATGTCAACATGTGGAGCAAAGAGCTTGTGGAACTGGCTGTAGGCACCAGACACCTAATTTCAGGGGGCTTTCCAGAGGGCTATACCAGGCACCTACCTCCTTCTGTGGGGTTTCTACATGAGTTTGTATTTCTATATGAGTTATGTTCCAGGGGGGGGTTTCTATTTCCACAGTGCAGAAGGAAGGATGTTGCACACTGCTATTTATAAATGCCACTAATTTAAGTGGTTGCTTTTATATCCTAGCTTCAGAAGAAAACACACTGGAAGAGAGAAAAACCATCAAGCAAACAGTATCTGTAAAATAAGTCACCTAAATTAGGAAAATATTTTGTGCCAGGACGAGTTCCTTTAAAAGCAGCAGCGGAAGGGAAAGGCTCAAAATCTGGGCCATGTAAAGAGGATGATCTCTAAACAGAATATATCTCACACGCTTCCAACATGAGTTTGTCTCTAAGAAGACACACAGGAAGCTTACAATGCAATATATAATTACTATATAATTATATAATAGCAATTATATATTACAATTATATAATAGTAATTATATAATATGAAGAACACAAGTGGAAAAAACAATTAATATGCACAGAATGTTAGGGATTGGAAGGGAAGAGCAGCAGTTCTCTGTTGAGAACCCACCTGGAGCACTGCATCCAGTTACGGTGCTCCCAGCATAAGGACATAGAACTGCTGGAGCGGGTCCAGAGGAGGCCACCAAGATGACACAGAGCTGGAGAATATCCCCTATGGGGACAGGATGGGAGCTGGGGCTGTTCAGCCTGGAGAAGAGAAAGCTCCAGAGAGATCTTAGAGGTGCCTTGCAGTACCTGAAGGGGGCTACAGGAGACATGGGAAGGGACTTTTTGCAAGGGCTTGGGGTGACAGGATGAGAGGGAATGGATTGAAGCTTGAGGAGGGCAGATTTAGACAGGAGATCAGGAAGAAATTCTTTACAAGTGAGTGCGATGAGACACTGGCACAGGCTGCCCAGGGAGATTGTGGATGCCCCCTCCCTGGAGATGTTCAAGGCCAGGTTGGTTGAAGCCTCAAGCAACCCGTTCTAGTGGGAGGTGTCCCTGCCCATGGCAAGGGGATTGGAACTGGATGAGTTGTAAGGTCCCTTCCAACCCAACCTGTCCTGTCACTGAATCTGTGAATTTCAGATAGGTTTTATTTCTGTTAACAGTCTCCAAATTCAACCTGAGTCTCAGTAAGAGGGTAAAGTCTTGGACTGAGTAAATGAAAAAGTCATGGAAATATTATTGCTTTTTAGAAACTTGAATACAGGACACATTATCATTGCCTCCTTGCTTGAAGAACAACCTGGGAGTCAGATTCCACTCCCCCCTCAGCCCCCCAGTCTGTTTTTGACTTTGATTTAAACCATGAGATCTCACTGCCATAGATACACCCCTCTCAGACACTGCAATATTTTTAATACCTTCATCCAAGGAGTGCCCTAAAACCTGTTTAATAATAGAAAAAAAAATAGTTTAAGATTCTTGGACTAAAACTACTGCTTTAATATTTCAACAGAAAGCAGAACATAATCTCTACTGCCAAAGATGTGGACTGGCTTCCAAAATTTACATTGGATTAGGCAATACTTGTAATTTCTTGGGGGGAAATAAGGAGTTTCACAGCATAGCTGGAAGCTTGAGCCTGCTTAGACTTCCTATTTGCAAGTTCTGACCACAGCTCTGTCACTGAGAAAAAAAAAAAAGCAAAGCACAGGAAATAACTATTCATGGGGCTGAGTTGTTTGTGTGTCACCCAAACTGTATTTTATTTTCCTCCTGCAATGCATAGATGGATTGATCAGAAGCAGCTGGACAGACTTCACTGTAAAACAGTCTATAACTCACTTGCTAAAACACTTCAACCTTAGCTCCTTGTCACACTTCTCAAAGAGAAAAGAGGGTTCTGCACTAGAAGTTGTGTCTCTAGCACAGATTTTACTGCTGATTTAATCCTTTGGTGGCCACAAGATAGGAAAAATCTTGAAAACAAACACCAAAAAGTTTTGAAAGCAAACTTGGGGAATTTCACAACTGAAAAAAAAAAATCACAAAAAAAGGAATGGTCTCATTAGAGGTCTCTAAACCAGCTGAAAGCACAGAAGCTTCAATCAAAAATTGGTGACTGTATCCAGACATCCACAGCCATAGCACAGCACAGGTTGAAAGGGAGCTCAGAGATCTACTCCAACCTCCCCACCATGGGCAAAGACACCTCTCAACTAGATTCAGCTGCTAAAGACCTCATCCAACCTGGCCTTGAACACAGGGAGAAGGCATCCACAACATCCCTGGGAAACCTCTTCTAGTGTCTCACCACCCTCCTACTGAAAATTTTCTTCCTAAGATCCAGTCTAGCCCTGCTCTCCCTAAGCTTCAAACCATTCCCCCTTGTCCTGCCCCTAGATACCTTCATCAAAAGTTTCTCTGCAGCCTTCCTGTAGGATCCCTTCAGGTATTAAAAGGCAGCTCTAAGGTGTCCCCCGCCCAGGGTCTTCTCTTCTCCAGGCTGAACACCCCCAGCTCCCTCAGCCTGTCCTTATAGCAGAGGTGCTCCAGATATTGAGATAATTTCTGTGGTCATCCACCAAACTCATTCCAGCAGTTCTGTGTCCTTCTTATGCTGAGGACACCAGAACTGGATGCAGGATTGGAGGTTAGGTCTCAGCAAGGCAGAGTCAAGGGGCAGAATCCCCTCTCTTGCCCTGCTGCCAACACTCCTCTAATAATGGGCAGCTGCTTTCTTACCTTGAACTCAAGCAACCAAAACACTCACAAGAGCAGTCAAGTCCCACTGAGCATGGTGGTTTTATACTTCAGCCACTGCATGCTAAAGCTTGAACAGAACCTGCTTACCAACAGGGCTGCAAACACCAATAATCACAACATTTGTACAGGCTTGAAAACATAACACTGGGCTTGCTGACTGCTGGCTGAAGCTCTCAGCAAGTAGGCAGGCTCTACTGAGAAGAGGTCATGAAATACAGGACAAGGAATTTCTTTCTACGTTGCAGTTACCTCACGGGGGAAAGAATTTGCAGCTATACAAAATAGTAATAGCAACTGCAAAGTGTTTGTGCCTCCTAATCATCTACTCTAATCTGGTAGTACCACACCTGAAATACTGTGTCCAGTTTTGGGCTTCCCAGCTCAAGAGAGACAGAGACCTGCTGGAGAGAGTCCAGTGGAGGCTGTGAGGATGACTGGGGACAGGAATATCTCTGCTGTGAAGAAAGGCTGAGAGACCTGGGGCTGTTTGGCCTGGAGAGGAGAAGGCTGAAAGGGGATCTCATCAATATCTATAAATACCTGAGGGGTAGGTGTCAGGATGAAGGTGCCAGGCTCTTTTTGGTGGTGCCCAGTGATAGGACAAGGAACAATGGATATAAACTGGAACACAGGAGGCTCCACCTTAACATGAGGAGAAACTTTAGAGTAAGAAGAGGGATGCTAGAACAGCAGTGATAGCAGTGAAATGAAGGACTGGCAGTTAGCCTCCATCCATCAAAAGGAAAGCTCCATCAGAGATGTAGCAGATGAGGCTGGGGTGGTTTTTCTTTATGTCCTCATTTTCCCCACCTCAATTCATCTCCACAGAGTAATACTGCAAATAACTATGAATCATAATTAGCTTTTGATTACATTACCAGAAAGGATAATTAAAATATCAGGATGCATCCCTCTATAAAGAGAGTGTCTCAAATCAAGCTGTGACACATTCATTGGCTACCCAATTTTTTTTGTCTTTGCTTCTCTGTGTCAGACAATATTTGGTGACTGCCATAGTTCTGACTGTGAAGAAATGATCCTTGGGGCTTTTTTTGGTGAAGAAACTCAGACTTAACCTCAGCTGTATACACAGTTGTCTGCACAACCTTATTTTGAAAGACCCAAGTCAGAACCTGCTATCACTTAATTTAATGCCAGCGTGCTTTAAATTTGCAAGGGGGACAAAACTGAGAGCAGCCCTGCAGAAGGAGAAGGTTCTTCACAAGAGGAGGAAGTTCTTCCCAGAGAGTGACTTCCCATTGGAATGGGCTGCCCAGGGAGGTGGTGGAGTCACTGTCCCCGAAGGTGTTCAAGCAAAGACTGGATGGGACACTTAGTGCCGTTGGCTAGGGCTGGGTGTTACACTGGACTGGATAATCTTAGAGGTCTCTTCCAATCTGTTTTATTTTATTCTATATGGACAAAAGGACTTGGAGGTGCTGGCGGGTGAGAAGCTGGACATGAACCAGCCATGGGTACTTAGAGCCCAGAAGGCCAATGGCAGCCTGAGCTGCATTACCAGCAGTGTGGCAGATGGAGAGAGGGGATTCTGCCCCTCTGCTGTGCCCTGGGGAGACCTCACCTGCAGTGCTGTGTCCAGCTGTGGGGCCCTGCAATGGTTTAGCTCAAGAGCTAACCTGCCTGCCCTCCCCACCCCCTAACACAAGTGAGGGAGAGAGTAACACACAAAACTCAGGGAGATAAAGAGGAGGAGTTTAACAGGAGATACCTTAAGAACAATGCATCATTACCTTAGCTTATAATCTCACTAATAATCTATAATACAACCCACATCTACTCATCCAACGACACAATGCACATTTACCTCAACTCAGCCAATTTGCAGAAGAAGCAGAGGGAAATACAGGGAAAACTCAGCATAAAACAGGAAACCCAAAACAGTTACCTGACTCCCACATCCTTCACTGCCAGCCCAGCAGAAAAGAGCAAACAGCCAAGAAGCAGGAACCCAGAAGCAGCAACCAGAAGAGGAAGCCTCCCATGCTGCAGTCTTGACTTTGAGCCACATAATACTTCTCTCCAGTTATCACTGTTACTTTTTGAAGCTGGCATGACTGCAGCATGGTGTGGATAACAGCAGTAGCTTCAACTCAATCCATGACAGGTCCCCAACACAAGATGGACATGGACCTGATAGAGAGGGTTCAGAGGAAACCACTAAGACAACCAGAGGGCTGGAGCACCTCTCCTATGAAGACAGGCTGGAAGAACTGGGGCTGTTCAGCCTGGAGAGGAGAAAACTGAGTTTATGGGATGGATTTCTGTACTTTGCTCAGCATTAGCATACATTAGGACCACTGCAGAGGACTGTGCATGCAGTGCATACGATGCAAAGCAGTGATTTAACTCCTCCCCACCCCCCCAGATCTCTGTTCTCACACAACTCCAGCACTAGCCCATCAAATTACTGCCAGTGATAATATTTATGATATAAATATTTGCAAGCAGTAGAATGGATAAACACTGTAAGTGTTACAAGTGTGACAGATGGCATATGAAGATAGAACAAACAAAAGGCACTATTTCTAATCCAGGCCATACCTGATCTCCAGTGTTCTTGCATTATGCCAGTTCCAGGGCTCAGGAAACTCATGGGAAGTATTCTTATATGTATTTTTTATATATATATAAAGCCTGAGGTAACCATACATTTACATTTTGGGAGAAGAGGAGACTGAGAGGTGACCTCATCAATAAAGATGTGCAGGGTGAGTGCCAGCAGGCTGGAGCCAGGCTCTGCTGGGTGATGCCCAGTGACAGGGCAAGGGGCAGTGGGTGGAAGCTGAGCCATAGGAACCTCAATTCATCACCATGGTGTAATACTGCAAATAACTATGAATCATAATTAGCTTTTGATTACATTACCAGAAAGGATAATTAAAATATCAGGATGCATCCCTCTATAAAGAGTGTCTCAACTTTCTTTTAAACATGAGGAGGATTTTTTTCCCTGTGAGGTTGACAGAACATTGGAACAGGCTGCCCAGAGGGGTTGTGGAGTCTCCCTCTCTGGAGGTATTCAAAACCCACCTGGATGTGTTCCTGTGTGATCTGGTATAGGTGACCCTGCCCTGACAGGAGGGTTGGACTGAATGAGCTTTCAAGGTCCCTTCTATCCTCTGAGATTCTGTGATTTTGAGTGCATGCCTCTTCAGTCAACTTCAGAGCAACTATACAGATTAATTTGCCCTTCCTTTCAGCACCACCAGCATAGGACAAAGGGAAATGGGTTTAAGTTGTGCCAGGGGAGGTTTAGGTTGGACATTAGGAACAATTTCTTCCCTGAAAGAGTCATGAGAGATTGGAACAGGCTGCCCAGGGAGGTAGTGGGGTCACCATCCCTGAAGGTCTTCAATGAGCATGTAGATGTGGTGCTATGGGATACAGTTTAGGGGTCATGGTAGTTGGACTTGATCTTAAATGTCTTTTCCAACCTTAATGATTCCAAGTATTCAGCCAACAGACTAACCTTAAATTAGAATCTTAGAATCCTTAAGGCTGGAAAGCTCTCTAAGATTATAAAATCCAACCACCAAACCAACACCATCCTGCCCACTAAACCATGTTCCAAAGCTCCAGGAATATTCCTGGCCTCCATGTGCTATTCCACCACCTCCCACTGACACTTAAGCCACTCTAAAGTCCCACTGATATCTCTGAATCTATATTTGCAAGGAACTGGGAAGAGAATAAGAGACCACAAGGATGCTACTGGAAGAATATTTTGTTTTCCATCATGGCATGCCTGCTCCGAGCGCTCACCATGATTGCACTTCCCTCCACACACTTAGTAATAAATAGCTCACAGCATCAGAGTGATGTGCTGGGTAAATGCTGCAAGTTATGAGGCAAATTTACTGCCTCATAAACTCACAGCCAAGTAAAGCTGTCATTTGCCAGAACAATTAAGCCATCACTCAGCTCCACAGAGGGGACAGGGTATTCCTGAATCCTCTAAACTCACAGGGAAAAGGGAAAGTTGTCATCTGTTCCGAAGGAATAGCAGTGTCTTATTAATGCTGAGTTCACTTGCAAGCTGCCAGCCTGCATGCATTTTATTTGTTTCTCAGCATTTGCAACCTAGCCACTACTCCTTGCCATGTACGCTGCTAAAAGGCAGGAGAAGTACAAGAGTACCCTCTGATGTTTTGGGGATTTTTGTTATTGTTGTTGTTGTTCTGAGCCTGAAGTATGGTCTTGAAGTCGTACTAGGGAGAGGCTGCTCAAAAGAGAGAGAAAAGGATCAAAGAGGAACGCTGTTATCTCTGAGCCATGTAAAATTCTGACATCTGGGACTCCTACAGAAATTGCAGATGTGGCCTGAAGACTGTCCAAGTGGGGAGGGGATCATCCTGAAAGTGTTTGCTGTGCAGCACGTTTACAAAGCTCACTCACACAGACCCATAGCAGGACCTTTAATCTTTGGGGAGGCAGAAAAAAAAAAACCAACCCTCTCAAAACACACCCAAAAGTGTGCTTCCTGAAATCACTGAACTTTAGAGGATCTCTGAAGGTCCCTTCTAACAAGTCCAACCTCCCTGCCAAGCAGGATTGCCTAGGAATGCATCCAGGTGGGTTTGGAAATGCTCCAGAGAAGGAAACTCCACAACCTCTCTGGGTGGCCTGTTCCAGTGCTCTGTCACCCTCACTGTAAAGAATTTTCTCCTCATGTTGAGGTGAAACCTTCTGTGTTCCAGTTTGTATCCACTGCTCCTTGTCTTATTGCTGCTGAGCACCAAAAAGCATTTGGCCTCAGCCACTTGACACCAACCTCCCACATATTTACACACACTAATCAGATCTCCTCTCAGCCTTCTCCAGACTAAACAGCCCCAGGACTCAGTCTCTCTTCATAGGGGAGATGCTCAAGTCCCCCAGTCATCCTCATTGCTTTCCATTGGACTCTCTCCATTAAGTTCCTGTCTCTCTCAAACTGGGGAGCCCAAAACTGAACACAGTGTTCTAGGTGTGGTCTCAGCAGGGCAGAGCAGAGGGAGATAAGAAACTCCTTAGCTCTACTGGCCACACTTTTCCTGATGCACCTCAGGATGCCATTGATTCTCTTGCCCACAAGGGCACATTGCTGCCCATGCAGAACTTGCTGTCCACCAGCACTCCAAAGTCTTTCTCTATGGAGCTGCTATCCATCAGGGAAGTCCCCAGCCTGGACTGGTACCTGTTATTATTCCTCCCCAGATGGAGGACGCTGCACTTATCCTGATTGAACTTCATAAGGTTTGCCTTCACCTCTAATTCTCAGTCTCCTCAACACCACAGGTGCCACTGTATGCAAGTGTCAGCTCCTGCTGATGTGGTTTCCAAGGAATAAATATCCACAAGCAGGTTTGTATAAGCTGCCCTGTGGCAGAACAAGGCACTTCCCTGAGAACCTGAGTTCTGCACAGCTTTCATGTTTCACTGCAAGAAATAGAGGCAGAGAATGGTTCAGTCTGGAAGGGATCTTAAGGATCATCTAGTTTCATCCCCCCTGCAATGGGCAGAGATACTTCCTACAAAACAAGGCTGCTCAAGGCCTCATCCAACATAGTCTTTAGAGATTGACAGATTGCATTGGTTTAGAAGGGACCTCCAAAGGTCATCTTGCCCAACTGCCCTGCACTCAGCAGGGACATCACCAACTACATTGAGCTGCCCAGGGGCACATGAAGTCTGATCTTCACTGTCTCCAGAGATGGGGCCTCAACCACATACTGGAACAGGTTACCCAGCAATTTCACCGCTCTCACCGTGCAGAGCTTCCCCCTGATTTCCAGCCTAAATCTCCTCTGCTCCAGTTTCCAACCATTGCCCCTTGTCCAGGCTTGGAGCCTCCAAAACTTCCCTGGGCAACATGTTTCAGTGCCTAAACTATTACATCTCCTCCAGATTTGTCCTCAAAACTGTATTGGGGTGGCTTTGGTTTTTACAAACTCAAAGTTGGGAGGGTGGGGGTAGTGAAAAAGAAAAGACTGGATATAGAACACAACTCTCCAGCTTGCATTCCATTAGGTCTTACGATTGAGAACAGCTCCATGGACATGCATTTAGTTTCTGTTCCTGTTCTGGGCTGTGTTTATGTACTTTTTGCTCAGTTAAACATAACTTCCATTTCTTCCTCACCCTTTACTAATGCTATCTGCAGACACAAGACAATGAGGCTGCTGTATAGTTTGAAGTGGAGTATGGAATAGCGTTGACTTCAGTGAGGCAATTCAGGTCAGAACTCTACCTTTAGCCACCTGGGCCACTCAACATTTAATTAATTGTGTAGTCACACAACTAAACACTCCCCTAAGTCACTACTCATAGTGTTGAGGACAGATCTACACAACAGTTACTAATTGTCATGACATCTGCACTTCTGCATGCTCAGTCACCTAAATGGGCCAGTCACTTTCAATCTGGAGGAATCAAACACCTCAGAGTTCTTTCAGACTCAGTGAGGCCCTGGGCATCTTGATCTAGTTGGATGTGTCCCTGCTAAGTGTAGAGGGATTGGGTAAAATGACCTTTGTGGGTCACTTCCAACCCAATGCAATCTATGAAGCTGTGAGTGCATGAATTATTTGAACAGAGATGCATAGAACATCACAGAACCACAGAATGTATCTGGTTGGAAGAGACCTCCAGGACCACAGGATGTCAGGGATTGAAAGGGACCCAAGGAGATCATCAAGTCCAACCCCCCTGCCAGAGCAGGACCATACAATCCAGCTCAGGTCACAGAGGAACACATCCAGACAGACCTTGAAAGTCTCCAGAGGAGACTCCACAACCTGTGTGGGGAGCCTGTGTCAGTGTTCTGTGACCCTTACAGTAAAGATGTTCCCTCTTGTGCTGAGGTGGAACCTCCTGTATTGCAGCTTCCATCCATTGCTCCTTGTCCTACTCCTGGGAGCAAGTGAGCAGAGCCTGTCCCCCTTCTGACACCCAGCCCTCACCTATTGAGGTCATCCAGTTCAACCCTTGACCCAGCACTGAAGTGCCAACACAAAACCATGTCCTTAAGTGCCAGTTTACATGGTGCATGGACACCTCCAGGGGTGGTGACTGTGCCACTGCCTTGGCCAGACCACTCCAAAGTATGAGAACCCTTTCAGCAAAGAAATATTTCCCAATATGCTGAGGAATTTTGACTAGCAGATGAAAATATTTTCAGATCTTCACATAAATTACCATAAACATTTTTTGCATGCATTTGTTTTAAAATTATTTTGTGCAGTTCTGGAGCCCCCAACACAAGAGGGACATGGAACTGTTGGAGCCAGTCCAGAAGAGGCCATGAAGATGCTGAGAGGGCTGCAGCAGCTCTGCTACGAGGACAGGCTGAGAGAGTTGGGGCTCTGCAGCCTGGACAAGAGAAGGCTTCCAGGAGACCTTGGAGTGGCCTTGCAGGATCTGAAGGGGCTACAGGAGGGCTGGGGAGGGACTATTTACAAAGTCTTGTAATGACAGGAAAAGAGCTATGGGTTTAAACTGGCAGAGGGGAGATTTAGACTAGATGTTAGGAAGAAGTTCTTCACAGTGAGGGTGGTGAGACACAGGCACAGGTGGCCCAGGGAGGTTGTGGCTGCTCCCTCCCTGGAGGTCTTCAAGGTCAGGTTGGATGAGGCCTTGAGCGACCTGTTCTAGTGGGAGGTGTCCCTGCCTATGGCACAGGGGGACTGGAACCTGATGAGCTTTGAGGTCACTTCCAACCTAAACCATTCTATGATTCTATTATCTCTCCATGTAAGGCTAAAAACTCAATACCTTGGTAAGCACAGAAGAGCAGAAGAGCCTCAGCATCCCTCCAACCCTATTTCTAATATGCTTATTTTTGTAGGATAGAGAGAATCACAAGAACAGATCCAGCAGCTGAAAAGGGAGTTGTGAGTGTTTGATCTTGAAACTGATCTTAAAAATCTTCATATCACTGAACGCTTTAATTCAAGGAAAAAACCAAAACCTAAAGTCCTTACCAGTTCTGGTCCCCTTAGTTCAAAAGAGATACTGAGATACTGGAAGGTGTCCAGAGAAGGGCATCCAGGCTGGTGTGGGGCCTGCAGCACAAACCCTATGAGGAGAGGCTGAGGGAGCTGGGGTTGTGCAGCCTGGAGGAGAGGAGGCTCAGGGCAGACCTCATTGCTCTCTACAACTACCTGAAGGGAGGTTGTAGCCAGGTGGAGTTGGTCTGTTCTCCCAGGCAACCAGCAACAGAACAAGGGGACACAGTCTCAGGTTGTGCCATGGGAGGTATAGGCTGGATATTAGGAAGAAGTTCTTGACAGAGAGTGATTGGCATTGGAATGGGCTGCCCAGGGAGGTGGTGGAGTCACTGTCCCTGGAGGTGTTCAAGAAAAGCCTGGATGGGGCACTTAGTGCCATGGTCTAGTAAATTGGATAGGACTGGGTGATAGTTTGGACAGGATGATCTTGGAGGTCTCTTCCAACCTGGCTTATTCTATTCTATCCTGCAGTATGGAAGTCCCACAGCTATTACAATAGGCAGTGAGCACATCCAAGGGTCCATAGGCTAAAAAAATTTACACATGGCTAAGTGGTGGACATGGTAGAGCAGGGTTGATAGTCAGACTTCATCTGAAAGCTCTTTTCCAACCCAAGTGATTCTAGGATTCTTGAAATCTCACAAAGATTCCCTTGCAGACAGAACTAAGTGTAATGCTATAGGTAACCACAGAAGCATGCATTGCACCTGTCTTGCTGTATGGGAGGTGGAAAAATTACATTTGGAAGAGACTAAAGCAAGAGGCTTGAATTGGACTGTGAGTGGGGATAAGCCTAGTTGGCAATTTAAGCAACACTGGTTGTGTGATTTTTAACCTTGGAAGAACTCAAGCCTGGATTCCTTTGTTGTCCTCACTCTCATAGAGCTGACCCACGTTGGATGTTCACCCACAGGTGAGCTGACTGAACTTCCAGGAAAAGGAAAGCCAGACTAAAGCTGCAGAAACAGCTCAATTTTTAGCACCCTGCTTTTAAATCACACTAAAAAAAAAACCACCCAAACCCAACTTTTTAAAGCTGCTTGGTTTGCCAACTTAAGTGCAAACTCAAGCAGAGCTCCTAAGGGCAGGTTGGATCAAGGCTTTTTGCCTGGGATTGGCCTGACCCCAATGCAGGCCTTTGCATTTCAACTTTCTGAAGCAGGTGGCCCACTTCTGAAGCCTGTCAAGTCCCCCTGGAAGGCATAAAAACCACGTGGAGAACAATTCCTACCTAAAACCTTACCGAAAGATACACAAGACCCATGTTAACAAACCAGATATCAGGACACACAGCATGTTTTTTAGGTCTCATTACTGTTGAGGGAGCTCTAGAAATGTGCTGAAAGGCAGCACGGTCCCCTTTAAATTATTAATTGCAGTTGCCTAATAATAACTCGGTGAATAAGAAGAAAAATGGTAAAACTGTGCCATTAAAAACATATTAAAACAATAAAACATGTCAAGTGCACTGCACCTCACCAAGCACTTTCCTGGATAACTTATACTTCCCTACATGTATTTTTAAGTGAAATTACACCATTCCCATCCCCCCCCCCCACAATGTAGTATTTATAATCATAAGACAGTAGGGGCTGGAAGGGACCTCCAGAGACCAAGCCCAACCTCTCTGCAAAGCAGGACCACTTAGGGCAAGGCACACAGGAATGCATCCAGGTGGGTTTTGAAGACCTCCACAGAAGGAGACTCCACAGCCTCTCTGAATAGAAATATTGGAAATTTATGGCATTAATAATGGAAATATATTATATTAATTTCCTGAAATTTTGGGGATATCCATTTCCCCGAAGCATTTTGCTGAATAGTTTTTTTTTTTTCTTTTTGCCAAGCACTACACTGATTCTCACAGCAGAAGAAGCAAAGGGGGCCCAGATGTTAGCTCTACCCATTGCTGAGTTTTAAGACCAAAAAGCTGCAGCTGATCTGCTGCAAACTCTTGTTATATAGGGGATAAACTGTGGCAGCAAAGGGATGCTGCAGCTTTCCCAACCTCAGCAGGCACAAAATGTACAAAGCATGTGGGATTCCTGGCTGACTGCCATTTAAAAGCTCGTGTGCAACTGGGGAAGGGCTTGTAGCAGCAGGACAGGGGGCAATGCTTTCAAACTGGAGGAGGAAAGGTTTAGGTTGGACATCAGGAGGAAGTTCTGCACAATGAGAGTGGTGAAATACTGGAACAGGCTGCCCAGGGACAGGGTTGATGCCCCATCCCTGGAGATGTTCAAGATGAGACCTGATGTGTACCTGAGCAGCTTGATGAAATTGGAGGTGTCCCTACTGAGTGCAGAGGGATTGAACAAACTAACCTTTGAGAGTCTCTTCCAACCCAATGCAGTCTGTGAAGCTGTGGTCTGTGGCTGTAAGTGAAATACAGCCTTGAAACCAACAGATGCAGAGAGCAAATTGAAGTGAGGAATGTAAACAGAGAATAAATATTAATAGAAACAAATAGCAGGGCATGAGACTTCACACTATGTAGCCTGGGGAGATAGAACAGTTAACAGGTTTAGTGCTGAGTGCAGGGGGGAAACATCAAGAACTTTTTCAAAGCAATTTGAGGAGGTTCAGCTTGTTTGATTTCAGCTAAAGCTAGAAGCCCAGCATACAGCATCTGACTTGTGTTCATCAGCCAGCCTTTCATGGAGAAGTGTACTACATGGGAAAAATCATATTTCAAGATGACATTTCAAATAGTCCTCACAGCATTATGTGATGTCTTTACCATTATTGGATAGTATTGCATCCCTTTGCTCAAGCAAAAAAAAAAAACCCAAAACAAAACACTTTTCCTCTTCATAGGAGTCTTGTGACCACAGAGAGTTGCATGCTCTGGTTGACAGTTGACTAAATACAAGTCAGCAGTGTGCAGGGTGCCAAGAAAGCCAGTGGCATCCTGACTTGCATTAGAAACCACTGTGGCCAGCAGCGACAAGGAAGTGATCATCTGGAGGTGTTTGCAGCCAGGCTGGGTGAGGCTGTGGGCAGCCTGATCTAGGGTAGGGTATCCCTGCCCATGGGACACCCCCATGCCCTGCCTAGATGATCCTTATGGTCCTTTCCAAACCTGACTCATTCTATGATCTTCCTGTGCTCAGCACTGGTGAGGCCACACCTTGAGTGTTGTGTTTAGTTCTGAGCCACTCACTACAAGAGGGACACTGAGGGACTGAAGTGCATCCAGAGAAAGGCAATGAGGCTGGAGAAAGGCCTGGAGCACCTGGCCTATGAGGAGGGGTTGAAGGAGCTGGGGCTGTTCAGTCTGGAGGAGGCTGAAGGGAGACCTCATCACTCCCTACAACTCCTTGAAGGGAGGTTGGAGCAAGGAGGGGGCAGCCTCTTCTTGGTGGCAAGCAACAGGACCAGAGTAAATGGTTTCAAGCTGCACCAAGGGAGGTTCAGGCTAGATGATAGGAAAATTTCTTCACTGCAATGATTCTCAAACACTGCAATGCTCTGCCCAGGGCAGTGCTGGAGTCACTGTCCCCGGAGGTGTTCAAGCAGTGTGTGGATCTGGCACTTAGGGACATGCTTTAGCACTGACCCTTCAGTGCTGGCTCACAGGTTGGACTGAATGACCCTGGAGGTCTTTTCCAATGGGATGTTTTCTTTGATTCTCTGAGAGCATAACCAGCAAGAAAATGTGCCTGTGAGTCTTGCTCTACTAATTAATTACTAGGAGGGAAGAAGTTTCATTAATTATGTCTGGACCTAATATTTGTTATCTGATTCCACATGGCAGGGGAAAAAAAAAAAAAAAAGTATATATTTATTGTAAGGGCTGTGAAGCCTCCTTGTCTGAAGAACTTCAAAACCCTCCTGGACACATTCTTGTGCAACCTGATCCAGGTAATCCTGCTTTGGCAGGGAGGTTGGACTAGGTGATCTCTGGAGGTCCCTTCCAACTGCTACCACTCAGATGCTGTAAGCTAGAACTGGGAACTAATTCAATGCAACATAAAAGTGGGTTTTATTTTTTTTAAGTTCTAAAATATAAATTTCTCATTTTAAACCCAAAGGAATAAAAGAAGCATTTGCAGTTTTCATATTCATAGCTTTCAGTGGTATGATTTTCAGTTTAGATGTACCCTCTACTTCGAGTTAGATCACATGCTTCTTTACTTGCAGGAGAAAAAGAAATCTCTTTAGTCTCTTTTTATTTCTCCCCCTTTTTAACACTGTTGCTCAACCTTCTCATCTACGCTGCCTAAACTGATTAGCACACAATGAAAGCAAGATGATTAAAAGAAAAAAAAAAATTAAAATTAGATTGCATTTCCTTGTTCCAACTGAAAACACTGTTTGATACAGGATTTTCAATTTAATTAAAAGTGCACCTTTAACTGATCAGTTTTACTGTTCATAGATTCATAGAATGGTTTGGGTTGGAAGGGATCTTAAAGATCATCCAGTTCCTACCCCCACTGCCATAGGCTTTTCTATTTTACCCAAAGATTCTTAAATTCATAGAATGGTTTGGGTTCTGAAGAACATTGAAGATCATCCAGTTCCAATCCCCCTGCCATGGACAGGGACATCCTCCACTAGAGCAGGTTGCCCAAAGTCTCATCCAACCTGGCCTTGAACACCTCCAGGGAGGGAGCATTCATGACTTTCCTGGGCAACCTGTTCCAGTGTCTCATCACCCTTACTGGAAACAATTTCTTTACAATCACCAGTCTCTTATTTCCCGTCCTCGAGCTCAAAGTTATTGCCTCTCATCCAGTCACTACAGCACCTGTCAAAAGCCCCTCCCAGATTTCCTGTTGCCCCTTTCAGGTACTGGAAGGCTACTCTAAAGTCTCCCTGCAGCCTTCTCTTCCCCAGGCTGAATGGCCACAACTCTCATAGCCTGCTCCCATAAGGGAGGTCCTCCAGCTCTCTGATCATCCTCATGGCCTCCTCTGGACCTGCTCCAGCAGTTCCATGTCCCTCTTATTTTGAAGGCACCAGAACTGGAGGCAGTGCTGCAGGTGTGGTTTCAGCAGAGCAGAGGGGCAGAATCCCCTCCCTGTGCTGCTGCTCTCCCTGCTTTGGATGCAGCCCAGCACACAGCTGCCTTCTGGGCTGCCAGTGACCAGTGCTGCCTCATGAGGAGTTTGCCATCAGCTGGCACACCCAAGTCCTTCTCCTTCAGACTGCTGCGGAGCCACTGCCTGCCCAACCTGGATTTGTTCTTGGAATTGCCCCAAGCCAGATGCAGGACCTTGCACTTGGCATCATTTAACTCCACAAGGTTGTCTGTGTCCAGTTTTGGACCCCTCAGTTTAAGAAAGATTTTGAGGTGCTTGAAGGTGTCCAGAGAAGGGCATCAAGGCTGGTGAGGGACCTGGAGCACAGCCCTGTGAGAAGAGGCTGAGGGAGCTGGGGGTGTGCAGCCTGGAGGAGAGGAGGCTCAGAGCAGACCTCATTGCTCTCTACAGCTACCTGAGAGGAGGTTGTAACCAGGTGGGGTTGGTCCCTTCTCCCAAGCACCCAGGAACAGGACAAGAGGACACAGCTTCCAACTGTGCCAGTGCAGGTTCAGGCTGGATGTTAGGAAGAAGTTCTACACAGCAAGAGTGATTGGCATTGGAATGAGCTGCCTGGGAGGTGGTGGAGTCCCCATCCCTGGGGGTGTTTGACAAGAGGCTGGATGAGGCACTTACTGCCATGGTTTAGTTAATTAGAAGAGTTAACTGATAGGTTGGACTCAATGATCCTAGAGGTCTTTTCCAACCTGGTTAATTCTGTGATTCTGCCTTGGCCTCCCCTCTGCAGCCTGTCCATGTCCCTCTGAGTGGATCCTTTCCCTCCAGCATGTCACCTGGACTGCACAGCTTGCTGTCACCTCCACACTTACTGAAGGTGCCTCAATCCCATAGCCACAGTCACTGACAAAGATCTTAAAGAGCACTGGTCCCAGTATTGACCCCTGAGGGTCACCACTCTTCCTGATCTGGGGTACATACAGGTAAATAAGATGTTGCACATATAGCACAGACAACACAACATTTTAAAGTTATTATATTTTCTAGTTGGTTTACTTCCAGGGATAAATCAAATGAAAATCCTTCCCCACACAGCTACAATAAAAGCCAGCAAAATTTGCCTGCACCCCATAAATAATATATGTCCTTGACAGGTATTGTGTTGTCAGTACTGGTGTTTTACATCTCAGATGCCTGGGCTTCCCTTTATTAAATTTGTTGGTTGGGTGATCATTCCACAGCTCTAGAAAGTGATCTACCCTGTGCAAATTAATGATAAAAACAACAAATGCAGATAATGACATGAGACAGATCTGGATGATGGAGGGAATGAGCCACGAGCAACACAAATCAAAAATCAAGACTTCTTTTACATTCAAGTGCATCACAGCATCAGGAGGAAAAGGACACCAGCTGCTTAGATGATAATTTTTTCTTGTTGAAAGAAAAAAAACCAGTAAATTTCCCCAGCCACAGATGTGGTGTTTGGGGAATATATAACCACTCTGGATGTCTGGCTGCTTCTGCACCAAGCTGTGGCATAGGCCTAATCAAAAGCAGTCAGGTCAGTGGGATGAGGAAGGTGATTCTGCCCCTGTGTTCTGCCCTGCTGAGGTCCCACCTGCAGCGCTGCATCCAGTCCTGGTGCCCCCAGCAAAAGAGCTGCTGGAGAAAGTCCAGAGGAGACCACAAAGACAATCAGAGGGCTGGAGAACCTTCCCTATGGGGACTGACTGAGAGTTGGGAGTCTTTAGCCTAGAGAAGAGGAGGCTCCAGGGAGACCTCAGAACAGCTTTTCAGTACCTGAAGGGGGCTAAAGGAGAGCACCAGGGCTTGTGGTGATAGGGCAAGAGGGAATGGACTGAAGCTTGAAGAGGGCAGATTTAGACTGGAAACAAAGAAGAAATTATTTCCAGTAAGGGTGGTGAGACAGTGGCACAGGTTGTCCAGGGAGGTCATGGATACTCTCTCCCTGAAGGTGTCCCAACAGCCCAGCACACCATACAGTGCTAAGTGGCTATAGGCACTGTAACTGGTGCATCTGAAAGGTAAATAGTTGGCTCTTTCCCAGGCTCTGAATTAAATTGCCTGCAAATTGCCCTAGCCACCTTTCCCTGCTCCTGTCTCCCTTCTTTCTGGAGTTGGGACCAGATAGTCAATGAATTAGACTGCAAAATACACTGCACCCTGACCCTGAGTTCAGAACTAGCAGCAGCACAGAGTGGAAACAGCTGCAAACAGGACTTGCATCCTCCCTTTCCATTTGAAACCAGACAGTGACACAAGTAGCAAGTGGAAGCCCCTTGAAGGTCACAAGTTTATGGTGGCTGAAGAACTCCCTGACAGACTGCAGCACTGCAGAAGCTGTGGGGGAGTTCCCCCCCCCCCCCCCAAACTACCTTGGTTTTAATATATTTTTGTATGTTTCTTTTCTCCTTTTAAAAGCAAACCCAAACAATATAAAGGATGCTAGATAAAAATTTACATCATTGGGAAGCTGTAAACCTTAAGTCCCTTATTTGGGCTTCCCCTGCCCAATACATAAACCCCAATGCCAGTTCACAGAAAGCAAAACTGTTTCATTTCTACAAGAAAAGAGACTGACCAAAGCATTGCAGAAGCTGTGGGGGACCTTCACCCCCAGGACTACCTTGGTTTTAATATATTTTTGCATGTTTCCTGTCTCCTTTTAAAAGCAAACCCAAACAACATAAAGGATGCCAGAGAGCAATCTGCATCACTGGCAAGCTGTAAACCTTAGGTCCCTTATTTGGGCTTCCCCTGCCCAATATATGAATGCCAATGCCAGTTCACAGAAAGCAAAACTGTTTCATTTCTACAAGAAAAGAGACTGACCAAAGCATTGCAGAAGCTGTGGGGGACCTTCACCCCCAAGACTACCTCGGTTTTAATATATTTTTGCATGTTTCTTGTCTCCTTTTAAAAGCAAACCCAAACAACATAAAGGATGCCAGAGAGCAATCTGCATCATTGAGAAGTTGTAAACCTTAGGTCCCTTATTCGGGCTTCCTCTGCCCAATATATATAACCCCAATGCCAGTTCACAGAAAGCACCTCCACAAGAAAAGAGACTGACCTCACAATGGTGAGAAGCAATATCAGCAAAGGGCTGTGATTTCTG
Organism: Psilopogon haemacephalus; assembly: GCA_013396835.1. Lineage (NCBI taxonomy): Eukaryota > Metazoa > Chordata > Aves > Piciformes > Megalaimidae > Psilopogon > Psilopogon haemacephalus. The sequence goes on from VWZI01019941.1 coordinate 1,636,053, forward strand.
AGGGATGCAGTGACCACCAAGTAAGGATCCTCACTCAAAAGGCTGTTAACTTCTGCTCAGGCCACCACAACCTTTCCAAACACACACGTGGTGAGTCCTGGCAGCTGGGGCGGACAACATTGTTCTGTTTGCAAACATCTTCACCTTCTCCTGCAAGCCACGGATTGCACCAGGTTTAAAAAGACCTTCAGAGGTCATCTAGTCCAAGCCTGCTGCACTCAGCAGGCACACCTCTGACTAGATCAAGCTCCACAAAGACAGGCAGAGTTATAGTCAGCTCCAGAAAAGTGTAGCACTCACCATATCCACAAAGGGAGTCCTGAAGAGCACAAGAGAAGGAAAAGCACAAGACAACCCCAACAAAAAAACCTTCTCCTCCCCCACCTCCTCCTTTATAGGGGTTGTGGTGCCCATAGGCTGGGATCCACCTGCAGCCAACTGCAGTCAGCTGTGCTGGCTGACCCAGAGCTGCTGATTGCCTGCAGCCCTTGGCTGTCCCAACAAACCACGACAAAGGTAGATCACCATCGGTGTCACATTGTCCATGGACATCTTTTTGGTTCATGTAGGCACATTTATCTGTAGGATTGGTGCCCCAACTTTTGCTTTACCTTTGAGGGCTGCAGCTTCTGCTTTAAACTTGAAGAGACTTTTAAATTTTCTTTTAGTCTCTGGAAATTAGCTTCCTTTTTGCAACATTTTTAGCTTGTTTAATGAAAGATGCTGCCTAGATTTACAGAGTCTTCTCTGAGTTTTAATATATGTTTATGCTCTTTGGCTGCCAGCAGCACTCCCAATGTTTCTCTCTCACTTGCTTATAAAGGGACTTGGTGGTGATTGAGGTAGCTAAAGAAAAAAATAAGGCTGGTGAAAGGTGGATGAGATGGATCTCATCTTTGGTCTGCCTACAAAACTCTGTTAATCTAAAATAGAAAATATCATATAACAGAGTCCTGTGTACACATGCCAAGATTGTGGCACTTCATAGAGTTCTTGCAAGCCTCTTGCATCCCTCTGTGACTTCATTCTGTCCTCTAATGATAGAGCCATAGAATCATAGTATTATAGACTCATAGAATCATAAAATCACAGAATCATAGAATGTTTGAGGTTGGAAGACACCTCTGGAGATGATCAAGTCCAAATTGCCTGCCAAAGCATCAACTCAACCCCACCATGGCCATTAAACCATGTCCCAAAGTGCCATGTCTACAAGTTTCTTGAACACCTCCAGAGATGGTGACTCCTCCACCTCCCTGAGCAGCCTATTTCAACACCTGACCACTCTTGCAGCAAAGAAATTTTTCAGAATCTCCAACCTAACTGTCCTCTGGTGCAATCTCAGGCCATTTCATCTTCATTCCTCAGCAGAAAAATCACAGATTCACACAGATTCAGAGATTGCATGGGCCTGGAAGGGACCCTTAATGGTCATCCTGTCCAACACCCCCCCCTTTGCACTCAAGTACAGACACCTCCTACTAGAGCAGAGTGTCCAGGGACACATCAAGCCTGATCTTGAATGTTTCAAGCAACCACATCCCTGGGTGATCAGTGCTTCGCTACTCTCATTGTGCAGAACTTCCTCCTGATGTCCAACCCAAATCTTCACAGCTCCACTTTCAAACCATTGCCTCTTGTCCTATCACCACAACCTCATCTGAATAGTCCTCCCCAGCCTTCCTGTAGTTCCCCTTCAGGTACTGGAAGGCTGTTCTAAGATCTCCCTGCACCCTTTTCTTCTATTCTATAGTCCTACTCTGGCAGGAGAGTTGAATCCAAAGATCTCCAGAGCTCCCTTCCAACTCCTAACATCCTGTGACCCTGTGAACTATTTCAAGAGTGACAGAGGTGACCAACATCTCAGCTGGTCATCCAGCTGGATGAAGCTTGAAATAAAGCAGTAGCTGGAGTAAGGCAAGAGTATCGACCACTGAGCCAAGACACTCTGCTAATCAACTCTCCTTCCTCTGCTGTGTTGTTTTGCACCAGTGGAGCTCCCACACAATCTCACACATGGTAATAAAACCATCAGCCTTGATTGAAAGAGGGTTCATGTGCTACCAGCTCTTGCTGAAGAGTGCAGCTGGCTTCTCTGCATTCGTGTGGCTCTAAACCAAGGCTGCTTTTCTCTTTCTGATAAATATTTATATGGCAAAGTAGATTTCCCAGCACCATGACGAAGAGAGCAAACTTGTTCTTCTCAACAGAAAGCTTAAAACAATAGGTATATTCCCATTAGGAAAAAAAAAAACCAATTACTAAGCCTTTGCAAGAGACAGTACAACAGGATGTCCCCACTCCCTGTAAGGGGGTTGAGTTTGATGACCTGGAAATGTCCCTTACAACCTATGATTCACAGAATCACAGAACCACAGAATGTTAGGGGTTAGAAAGGACCTCCAGAGGTCATAGAATCATAGAATGGTTTAGGCTGGAAGAGACCTCAAAGATCATCTAGCTCCAACCCCCTGCCATAGGCAGGGACACCTCCTACTAGAACAGGTTGCCTAAGGCCTCTTCCAGCCTGGCCTTGAACACTTTCAGGAAGGGAGCAGCCACAACCTCCCTGGGCAACCTGTGCCAGTGTCTCACCACCTTCACTGTGAAGAACTTCCTCATAACATCCTGTTTACATCTCCCCTCTGCCAGTTTAAATCCATTACCCCTCATCCTGAATCACTGAGTCCACCCCCCCCGCCAAAGCAGGATCACCCAGGGCAGGTCGCACAAGAACATATCCAGGCAGGCTTTGAAAGTCCCCAGAGGAGACTCCACAACCTCTCTGGGCAGCCTGTTCCAGAGGTCCAGCATCTTCACCATAAAGAAGTGTCTCCTCATGTTGAGGTGGAACCTCCTGTGCTCCAGCTTGTAGTTGTTCTTTGTTCTGTCACTGGGCACTACCCAAAAGAGCCTGGCACCTTCATCCTGACACACACCTCTCAGATATTTATAGACATTGATAAGGTCCCCTCTCAGCCTTCTCTTCTCCAGACTAAACAGTCCCAGAGCTCTTAGTCTTTCTGCATAGCAGAGATGTTCAAGTCCCCCAGTCACCCTCATAGCCTCCACCGGACTCTCTCCAGTTTGGAAGCCCCAAACTGGACACAGTATTTCAGGTGCAGCCTCAGCAGGACAGAGTAGGGATTCTATGGTTCCATGCAAATGGGCAAACTGGTTTACACGAAGAATCCTACAGTCACACAAGAAGTGATTTGATATTTGTTTAAGGATACATGACTGCTGCTTAGATCCCTGAGGCTGCCAAGTTCTACACCCAGCTACACATTGAAATGGAAATAGTATCCTTCTTCCACCCAAGAGCACTCTTTGCCAACTCAGTCAGCCTGGCTTGAGTCAGCACTCCTCATAACTCTGGAGAGACCTAATTTCTCATCTGGTAAGGACTTAGCAGTAATCATGAAACAGTAAGAAAGCTGTGATGCTTTCTGATACATAGTACTATAGCTGTTACCCTCAGAAGTGTTACACTTCCTTGGACGGCAAACATACAGTAATATATATTTTGTTCTTCCCTGTGCCTCAACTTCATTCTGCATCCAAACAAAATTAGGATTGGACCAGGAAGTGAGACAGAACTTCTGTTTGTAACCTGAAGAGATGAGGAATAAATCCAACATGGTCTCTATCCACCTTTCAGCATACAGCTGCTGATGAATGTCTGAATGGATATGCAGGTAAAGAGTGTGATGCTGTTACCAGCCACCAAAGATGATTTACCCAACATGGAAAGGTAGAAAGGAAATTAATTAGGAATATCTAAAATTCAGTCATTACCTTTGATCATAAAATCTGGGAATCACAAAGTGGCAGGGGTTGGAAGGGTTCCTCTGGAAATCATTGAGTCCAACTCCCCTGCCAGAGCAGGATCATCCAGGGCAGGTCACACAAGGACACATCTAGGTGAGTTTTGAATGTCTCCAGCTGAGACTCCACAGTCTCTCTGGGCAGCTTATTCCAGGGTTCCAGCACCCTCGCAGTGAAAAAGTTTTTCCCTTCTGTTCCCATGGAACCTCCTCTGCTCCAGCTTGCACCCATTGCCCCTTCTCCTGTCACTGCACAGCACTGAGCAGAGCCTGCCTCTGTCCTCCCGACACTGCCCTGCACATCTTTATCAACATGAATGAGGTCACCCCTAAGGTAAAAAGCCTCAGCTCCCTCAACCTTGCCTCAGCTCCCTCAACCTTTCCTCAGCAGGGAGATGTTCCACTGCCTTCAGCATCTTTGTAGCTGTGAGCTGGACTCTGTGTTTACCAGTACTGGTGACAGCCAGGCCACAGTCTTCATTAGTCTGACTCCAACTAAGGGCTTACAGTGCTCCTCACAACTCCTCAGAAGAAGCTTACTAGATGATATCCTTTTCCCTGTGCTCCTTTTTGTACATGTTCCTAAAAGTGGTCCATTTTTCTTCAGTAAAATCCAAATTTCCCTGAAATTTTTGTCTGTGGTTGCCTTTTGTACCCTACAACAGTGGGATGTAAAAAGCAAAGGAGGGAAAAAAAAAACCAAACCAGAGGACATCTGAATAACTTCAATCTTGGAGAGCAGCCATGGTCTGCCTGCCCTGGTACTGGTAGCACTGCCTTGCAAATTCTGTGGTGAGTCTGCAGAAATTTAAGCTTTCCTGAACAGAATTTATTAGGATTATAAACCATTTATCTGTTTTGTGTATTAGAAATTCTTATGCAACATGCAAAAAGAAAAAGAAGACGTAAAGAAGCAGCAGGAACTGGAGAAAGAAATTCCTGTGTGGTTTTAGGAGTTTCTAAGACTGATGAGGTTGGACTTGTGGATAGTTTGGAGCCATACAAGCAGGAGGAAAAAAAAGAGCTGTGGTCAGTGGGACAGAGTCTAGCTGGAGGCCAGGAAGGTGGTGGAGTCACCATCCCTGGAGGTGTTCAAGAAAAGATTGGATGGAGCACTTAGTGCCATTGGACAGGGCTGGGTGCTAGGTTGGACTGGATGATCTTGGAGGTCTCTTCCAACCTGGCTTATTCTATTCTATTCTATTCTATTCTATTCTATTCTATTCTATTCTATTCTATTCTATTCTATTCTATTCTATTCTATTCTATTCTATTCTATTGGTTTGAGGCTAATTAGAGGATTTTAATGAGAAATTAGCTTTTAGGCTGAGAAAGGGAAACATTTGTGATGTTTCCTTCACTCATTCATTTACTGAAATGTATGAAAGTAAGAACCCAAACATAGATAAGGAAGAGCTGCTTCAGGTCACTCTGGCTGCTGATCTCTCTCCCTGGCTTCTAGCTGGATCTGTGTAACCCAACTAATCAATTCCTGCTTCTAACACCCCTGGCTGATCTTCCTCGCTTACCTGGCACATAAGACTTATATCAGGATAAGATTGAGTAGTGGGGGGAAGAAGGAAGGGTGGTTGGGAACCCCTCTTGGGGACTCTAATCTCTGGGAGGGCTGTGGTGGTTCTGTATTACCTTTTTACTGTATATATCTGTAAATATCTGTTCTACACTGTAAATGTCTGCTTGTATACATTGCTGAGCTGTAAATATAAAACTTCATTTATTAACTTCCAGCTGGCTGAGTCTAGCCTGGGTTATTTCAAAAGCGTGGGGGGATGGATAACTTCCCAAACTACCACATCTATTCCATTCTATTCCATTCTGTTCTATTCTATTCTATTCTAATCTACTCTATTCTAATCTGGTGGAGTACCTGAGGGGATGGTGCTGGGACCAGGACTATTCAGTGCATTTATCAATGATCTGGATGAGGGCAGAGAGTGCACTGCCACCAAGATGAAGAAGAAGAGAAGCCAAAATATAATTTTTAAAAATCAGAAGTCCTTGGCAAAAATGAGCAGTGCTTGTTGTTAATATACAAATAATGAATGCAAATTGCCAGGGCCCTGAGGACATTGCCAGCCCTTTCCAGTCCCAGGGCTCCCTAAGACTAATAAAAAGGAAGCATTATCTCTTTGGTGGTGCTCTACATTTACATCTGCTTTTAAATTTAACCAAGAAAAATGCATTTGTAAGTTCTTCAAGTTTTCCTTGAAGTCACTGTGAGCTTCTCAACTACGTTCCAGGAATTTATGAAGGAAAAAAATTAAAAAGCAAAACCCATTCTTACCCTATTAAAAAAAATTGCTTTGTTTAAAATTAATAAATGCAGATTTAACTTTTTTTTTCAGTACAGGTTGATTGCTTGCTGGTCTGCAGTGCTCATATGTAAAGCTTCTGAAGGTGACCACAGGGTCACGGGATGTCAGGGGTTGGAAGGGAGCTCGAGATCTTCAAGTCCAACCCCCTGCCAGAACACGACCATAGAATCTAGCACAAGTCACACAGGAATGCATCCAGACAGGGCTTGAAAGTCTCCAAAGAAGGAGACTCCACAACCTCTCTGGGAACCTGTTCCAGGGCTCTGTGACCCTTACAGTAAAGAAGTTCTTCCTCATGTTGAGGTGGAATGTCCTCTGCTGTAGTTTACATCCATTGCTCCTTGTCCTGTCACAGGGCACAAGTGAGCAGAGGCTGTCTTCTCCCTCTTGACCCCCAGCCCTCAAATATTTATAAACATTTTTTAGATCCCATTTAATTCTTCTCCTTTCCACACTAAAAAGCCCCAAATCCCTCAGCCTCTCCTCATCAGGAAGTGCTCCAGTCCCTTAATCATCCTTGTAGTCCACCGTTGGAGTTTCTCAAGCAGATCCCTGTCCCTCTTGAACTGGGGAGCCCAGAACTGAACACAATATTGTAGGTGGGGATTTTAACCCTTAATGTGGATCCAGTAATGACTTTAAATTACCAAAACCAATAAACCAATTAAGTTCATCAAAGCCAACAAGAGATCGTTCATATGCTATATATGTTAAAGGGAAAAAAATAAATCCTCAGATATTAAAAATATCTGTGCTGATGCCCAGGTGCAGGTGTAGTCTTAAAATAGGGTTTCTTTTTTTTCTCTCAGAGAGAGTTTGATGCTCCTTCTCTAATTATATTTAATTTCTGTGCAAAACCCTTCACCTCCACTGACCCATTTGGCAGGAAGTCTTCAACTGACACTCATATTGGCCCAAAAGAATGATGAGAATGAAAATAGATCAGTCTGCAGAAACTTTCCCAACCGTTGTTGTTTCAGGTACTCTGTGTTTGCTCTGTATGTGAGAGAGGCATGGAGCTGTTGGAGCAGGTCCACAGGAGGTCACCCCTCTGATGATCAGAGGGATGGAAAACCTCTCCTGTAAAGACAGACTGAGAGAGTTTGGGCTGCTCAGCCTGGAGAAGGCTCCACGGAGACCTTAGAATTGCATTGCAATACCTGGAGGGGACCCACAGGAGGGACTGCTTAGAAGGGCTTGTGGGGATAGGAAAAGGGGCAATAGTTTGACATTGGAGCAGGGGAGATTTAGGTTGGACATCAGGAGGAAGTTCTGCAAAATGAGAGTGGTGAGATACGGAACAGGCTGCCCAGGGATGTGGTTGAAGCCCCATCCCTGAAGACATTCAGGATCAGCCTTCATGTGTCCCTGGGTATCCTGCTCTAGTTGGAGGTGTCCCTGCTGAGCGCAAGCGGTTGGACAAGATGACTTTTGAGACTCCCTTCCAACCCAATGCAATCTGTCAAGCTGTGAATCTGTGACAGGTGAGCTCTGGAGAGGTGGCCAAGCTGCTGCCATGACAAAGGCACAGAAGGGTTGCTTTGCCCTCAGTCTCCTTTGGATAGATCTCTTTCTTCATTATCTGTACAGAGAACCCAGGTCCTCTATTTAAGCAGAAAAATACCATGTTTGAAATAAATCAGTGCTCAGATTTCTGACACTGCACTTTTTTTTTTTTTTTCTCTTTTCCTGAAAATAAACACCCAACACTTTTTTTCTTGCCTAAAATTAATCTTTATGCCTAGGCATAACACTCAGCCTATACATTGTGTATCTTTCACCTCCTCCCTATTTCACAGTCTTAAATCAGGCTTAAATATTGCATAACACTTCCCTTTCACTCTCCGAGCGGTGAAGAATTTCATCTTACATGAATATCCTGATGAAAACATGCCTTGAAAAACACTGAGAGCATGAAAGGGAATTAAGAAGAGAGACATTTCATATCTCACCCAAAACTCCTGAGAGCTCAGGATTTGTTTTCATTTTGCACTGGAACAAACCTGAATGCTTTCAGTGTTTTCCTAAAACAGATCTGTGTTAAAATGTCAAACCCGCAGTGGAAACGTCAGGTTTGAAAGTTGCTGCTCAGCTGGGTCACAGATCATAGAACCTGAGAATCCTCTGGGTCAGAAAAGCCCTTTACGATCATAGAATCATAGAATGGTTTAGGTTGGAAGAGACCTCAAAGATCATCCAGTTCCAACCCCATCATCATCAAGCCCAACTTGCACCCACCTCTGCCGAGTCTGGTGCTAAGTCATGGCCCTCAGTACCAGACAACCAGAGAACTTCTAACCAAACAAGCCATTTTCACCTGAAAGTTTGCAAGCCTTCAAAAGATATACACCATTTTTCAAATTCACCAGATCACCTCATTTCCAGATTATTTGATCAGAGGTTTGTTTGTTTTTTTTTCCAGTCAACTACAGATGTAAATATTAGTGAAGCAAACTGTCCAACCACCTTCAAACAAATGCTAGAGAACTTCCATTTTCACTGTCTTCTTGTCTCCACTCCATAGATATATTGACTATGACCACTACAATCTCAGGATCCTAAAATTCACAGATTCACAGATGGCATTGGGATGGAAGGGAGTCTCAAAGGTCATCTTCTGCAAGTGCCCTGCACTCAGCAGAGACACCTCCAACTAGAGCAGGCTGCTCACACCAACATCAAGGCTGATCCTGAATGTCTTCAGGGATGGGGCCTTAACCACATCCCTGGGCAGCCTCTTCCAGTATTTCACCACTCTCATTGTGCAGAAATTCCTCCTCATGTCCAAACTAAATCTCCCTTGCTCCACTTCCAACCCACTGCCCCTCATCCTGTTACCACAAGCCCTTCTAAACAGTCCCTTCCCAGCCTTCCTGTGGGTCTCCTTTGGATACTGAAATGTAGCTCTAAGGTCTCCCTGGAACCTTCTCTTCCCCAGACTGAACAGCCTAAAGTCTTTCAGTCTCTGACCATAAGAGAGTTTTTCCAGCCCTCAGATCATCTTTATGACCCTCCTCAGCCAGTTCCAACCCTCCACCATAGGCAGGGACACCTCCCACTAGAACAGGTTGCTCAAGACCTCACCCAACCTGACCTTGAACACCTCCAGGGAGGGAGCAGCCACAACCTCCCTGGGCAACCTGTGCCAGTGTCTCACCACCCTCACTGCAAACAACTTCCTCCTAACATCCAGTTTCAATCTCCCCTCTGCCAGTTTAAACCCATTCCCCCTCATCCTGTCATTACAAGACCTTGTGAATAGTCCCTCCCCAGCCTTCCTGTAGACACCTTTCAGATACTGGGAGGCTACTCTAAGGTCTCCTGGAAGCCTTCTCTTCTCCAGGCTGCAGAGCCCCAACTCTCTCAGCCTGTTCTCATAGCAGAGCTGCTGCAGCCCTCTGATGACCGTGCTGACGTGTGTGCAGGGGCTTTTTGTTGCCAAGGATCATTATTTCAGTACCTGTTTTTAAGAGACTGCCCTTTGGAAGGTAACACTGATGATTTTTTCCACACTTCCAAAATAAAAAAGCAAACCCAAACCCCACAACACATTTTCTGTTCACCAGCTTCCTGGCAGCCGCTGAAAGAGTTGGCAGGGCTTTCCCTGGGTGTGCACACAGGACCAAGGCATAATCCTGTCTCTGACAATGTACTAATGAGTGATAAATTCTTTCAAATGCAAAGGAGGGGGAATGGATGTATTAATAATCTGTAAGCTCCATTACTGCAAACAGTAGCTGCTTGTTCCTAATTATGCAAGTGAAAAAAAAAATCAACCACCAAACAAAGGAAAGCAAAACAAGAAAAGATGTTACAGCAGAAAAGTCTTCTCCTGAAATTGCTATGTCAGTTGTTTGCTGTGAGCAGAGCAGGATCAATACAGCAGGCAATATTTGCAGTTATGTGCCCCTGGGGCCAAGGAGGCCAAAGGTCTTCCGGGGTGCATGAAGAAGACTGTCTCCAGCAGGTCATGGGAAGTTCTCCTCCCTCCCTCTACTCTGCCCTGCTGAGGCCACATCTGGATATGTTGTCTCCAGTTTTGGGCTCCCCAGTTTGAGAAGAACAGGGGACTACCAGAGAGATAGCTACAAGGATGATTAGGGGACTGGAGCATTTGCCTGATAAGGAAAGGCTGAGTGATCTGGGGCTTATGAGTCTGGAGAGAAAGTGGCTGAGAGGGGAACTGATCAATGTCTATAAATATCTGAGGGATGGGGAGGGGCAAGAAAAAGAGGCTAGGCTCTTTCCAATGCTGTCATTTCAATGGGACAATGGATACAAAATGGAACAGAGGAGGTTCTACCTCAACATGAGGAAAAACTTCTCTGCTGTAAGGGTGCTGGAGCCCTGAAACAGGCTGCCCAGAGAGGTTGTGGAATTTCCTCCAGAGATTTTCAAGACCCACCTGGATGCCTTATGGTGTGACCTGTCTTAGGTGACCCTGCTTTGGCAGGGGGATTGGACTGGATGATCTCTGGAGGTTCTTTCCAACCCCTTAACATTCTGTGATTCTATGAATTCTATGATTCCGTGGTTCTAATCTGTATTTTTAATACATTGGTCCTGAGTTCAGTTTCCTTTCACTTGCTTCTCTGTAACACTGTGGTTCTAATCTACATTTTTAATACATTGGTCCTGAGTTCAGTTTCCTTTCACTTGCTTCTCTGTAACACTCAAATCAGTGTTTTTTAATTAAAATATTCCTGTGCCCAGCATGAGGAAGAAAAATCCCACAGGCCTGCAAGGAAAAAAAAACAAAAACTAAAGCAAGTAATGAGCACACCCTGATGTTTGCAGACACCTGATTTGATGAAGAAAATAATGAATATCTCATGTTCCAAGCTAGACCTGCTTGTGGACATGTTATAAATGTAAATAGGTAACACTTGTTTACTGAACAGGTCACTAAATGTCTGCATGAAGGCTACAGCACAGCTCCACAGGAATAAGAGAGGAGAAAACGATGCCATACATCACTCAGCCGAGAATCTGCTGCTGATTAAGAGCTGTTGGAACCTTTGTGGAGGAAAAAAAAAACCCTCCCCGGCAAGGCTCATTAGCTCAGGCACAGTGCTCTGCTAACAGCTGGCACGCAGCTGGCTAACTCTTGCATGAGCAGAACAGATGTATGTGCAGCTACAAAGTGGTGCAGCAGTGGCACGGTGATACTGAAGAAGAAAAACAAATCCCACTGAAGGAGGCAGAAGGGCAGCCTGGGGTAGAGGAGTGCATTCTGAGCTCCCTACAGGAGAGAATCAAAGACCTTTTAATTTGGAAGGCTTGGCTCTCACAGTGGACAGGTCAAAGTGGAGGCTCCTTTGCAGACTTCCAAATTCCACCTGCACACATTCCTGTGCAACTTCATCTAGGCACAGCTTCTTTAGTAGAGGGTGGGACTCAATGATCTCCACAGGTCCCTCCCAATCCCTGCCACTCTGTGACTGGAGAGGCTGCAGAGCTGTGCCCAGGCCAACCTCATGAAATTCAACAAGGCCAAGTGTAAGGTCCTGCACCTGGGTCAGTGCAATCCCAAGAACAACTCCAGGNGTACTGTGTGCAGTTCTGGAGCCCCCAACACAAGGAGGACATGGAACTGTTGGAGAGAGTCCAGAAGAGGGCCACAAAGATGATCAGAGGGCTGCAGCACTTCTGCTATGAGGACAGGTTGAGAGAGTTGGGGATTTTCAGCCTGGAGAAGAGAAGGCTTCCAGACCTTATGATAACCTTCCAGTATCTTAAGGAGGCCTACAGGAAGGCTGGGGAGGGACTGTTCACAAGGCCTTGTAATGACAGGACGAGGGGGAATGGGTTCAGACTGGCAGAGGGAAGAATTAAATGGGATGTTAGGAGGAAGTTCTTCACAGTGAGGGTGGTGAGACACTGGCACAGGTTGCCCAGGGAGGTTGTGGCTGCTCCCTCCCTGAAGGTGTTCAAGGCCAGGCTGGATGAGTTCTTGAGCATCCTGATCTAGTGGGAGGTGTCACTGCTTATGGCACAGGGGGGTTGGAACTGGATGATCTTTGAGGTCTCTTCCAACCTAAACATTCTATGATTCTATGACTCAGTAATCATCCCAACAGAGCTGGTAAGGATATGGTTTTATCTTGGAGTTTACTAACCCTTGAAAATCTGTTGGCAGCAACCCTTAAGAATCTTTTGTAATTTCATCACCATTATCTGCCCATCCCAATCTTTCTGGAATTCTGCTTAGTCTTTGGCCTCAGCAGCCACCTGTCCAGGTGAATTATATACACTGTGTGAAAGCAAAGTACCCACACAGATCTGAATCAGCTGCTTTTCAGCTGCACAGAGTATCTTGCTCATTATAGATGACAAGAGGCAACAACAGCCAACCTATTCCATGGGCTTGAGGTTTGTTGGCAGGGGTGGTTTGCTGTTGATGTGTTTTTGGTTTTTGAAATTGTTGACTTGAAGGGTAGGAGCACCTCTGTTATGAGGATAGGGTTGTTCAGTCTGGAGGAGAGGACAGCAGGGGGGACCTTAGAGCTGCATTCCATACCTGAAGGGATCCTACTGGAGGCTGGAGAGGAACTACTCATATGGATGTCTAGAGACAGGACAAGGGGCAACAGTTTGAAGCTGAGAGAGAGCAGGGCTAGACTGGATCTTAGGAAGAAATCCTTCAGTAAGAGGTGGATGAGACTCTGGAATAGGTTGCCCAGGGAGGTTGTGATTGCTCCCTCTCTAGAGCTGTTCAAGGCCAGGCTGGATCAGGCCTTCAGCAACATGGTCTAGTGGGAGGTGTGCCTGCCCATGGAAAGGGGGCTGGAACTAGATCATCTTCAAGGTCCCTTCCAAGCTAAACCATTCTACGAACTTATGAGATGAAAGTTCAGCAAAGCATAACTGCATAAGAGTTGCCATTAGAATTTAAAATCCCTAAACTCTATTTAAAACAGTAATGAAACAAATTAAACCTGGAAAAGAACAGGAGGAAGACAACTGAGGGGCATTCTTAACAAAAAGGAGGACGTATTTCAGTGACTCAGTTACCAGGAAACAAAATCCAAGCTGTCCTGAAGGATTATTGCTCATGTAATAGCAGAGATCAAGGGTGATTAGAAGAAAGTTTTCAGAACAAGGCTTTTGCAAAGTGTAACAGAACTTAAGGAGGTCGCTACAAAACTTCTGACCTTCTTTAATTCAGTTAGATGAGAAAAAAATGGGATTTGGGGTAAAATGGCTGCTCAGGAAGGTGGTGGAATCATCATCCCTCGAGATGTTCAAGAAAAGACTGGATGGGGCACCTCATGCCATTGGATAGGGCTGGGTGATAGGTTGGATTCGGTGATCTTGGAGGTCTCTTCCAACTAGATTATTCTATTCTATTCTATTCTATTCTATTCTATTCTATTCTATTCTATTCTATTCTATTCTATTCTATTCTATTCTATTCTATTCTATTCTATTCTATTCTATTCTATTCCATTCCAACCTGCTTCATTGCAAAACACTGTTTTTTAATACTCATATCCAAGGGAGAGACCTGAGGCTGTTTAGTCTGGAGAAGAGAAGGCTGAGAGCGGATCTTATAAAGCCTACAAATACCTAAGGGGCAGGTGTCAAGATGAAGGTGCAAGGCTCTTTCTTGTGGTGCCCAGTGATAGGACAAGGAAGGGGTACAAGATGCAGCAGAGGAGGTTCCACCTCAACACGAGGAGAAACTTCTTTGCTTTGCAGGTGACAGAGCCCTGGAGCAGGCTGCCCAGAGATGTTGTGAAGTCTCCTTCTCTGGAGACTTTCAAAACCCACCTGGACACTTTCCCACATTCCTGTATGACCTGCTATAGGTGATTCTGTTCTGGCAGGGAGGGTTGAACTGGATGATCTGGAGATCCCTTCCAACTACTAATATTCTGTGATTCTCTGATTATTACTCTGTGGGAACTTGAACTATCTCCATCCAGAAACAAGCCTGTCAGAAACCAAGAGAACTGCATAGACAGATGGGATTTTACATTCCCTTCCTTCATGTTGCACCATGTCACAGCAAAGTCTATGCCCTTCTGTGAAGTTTGGGTCATACTATTCCTAGGACTTTTTCATCTCAGTCTTCCTTTCCATAACGCAATCTGGAGAAGAGGAGGCTCCCAGGTGACCTTCTTGTGGCCTTCCAGTATCCGAAGGGGCCTACAAAAAAGCTGTGGTGGGACTTTCTAGGCTATCAGGTAGTGACAGGACTGGGGGAATGGAGCAAAGCTGGAGGTGGGGAGATTCAGACTGGACATGAGGAGGAAGTTCTTCACCATGAGAGTGGTGAGAGCCTGGAATGGGTTGCCCCGGGAGGTGGTTGAGGCCCCATCCCTGGAGGCCAGGCTGGATGAGGCTGTGGGCAGCCTGATCTAGGGTAGGGTGTCCCTGGGCTTGGCAGGGGGTTGGAACTAGATGATCCTTGTGGTCCCTTCCAACCCTGACTGATTCTATGGTTAGGAACAGGTTCTGCACCATGACAGTAGTGGAACACTGGAATAGATTGCACAAGGAAGTAGCTGAGGCTCCATTTCTAGAAGTATTCAAGGTGAGGCTCAACAGGGCTCTGGGCAACCTGATCTAGTTGAGGATGCCCCTGCTGATTGCAGGGAGGTTGGACTGGATGACCTTTGGACGTCCCTTGCAACCCAGACCATTCTGTGACTCCATGATTCTGTGGTCTGAAGAGGAGCTCCAGGAATTCTGCTTCCAGAAGAGTAAATATCTGCTTCCAACTCTGAAGTGCTACAAAGGCAGGCAGCCCGGGGCTGGGAGTGGCATTTCTTTTTATGCCCCACAGAATTAGAATGCCACGGGGAGAGTTTTATGCCCCGAACAGAACAAATCACTCTATAAAGGAATGAATCATTACGCTGCTTTTTCAATACTTTTCATAAAACGTAGGCTTGCTTTTGACCAACATCTTTTATGGACAATTCTAGAAGGTAGCAGCTATGGAGCTCGCAACAGCACAGAATTAAGCCACTGCTGCTCCTGAGGTGCTAATGAGGGGAAAAAATGTGCTGAATGTTCATACTTTGGTTGAAACACTCACATTACGCTTGCCACAGGTGCACAATGCTAATTGGCTTTTTTTTTTTTTTGGGGCAAACGCTGCTCATTTTGCATAATTTTACCATCCTGAGACCTGCAAACATCAGGAAAATCTGTGTTGTTTCTCTGCCTGCAGTATTAAGTCACTGAATACCTAAGAATCAATAGCAGCTCCCAGAACCAGAAAGGATGCCCTGCTGGAGTCCTGCCTGAGCTAAATTATAGGATCAAAGGCCTGAGGTATAGCAGCCCAGGTCTTTTGTCTGTAACTAACATAACAATGGTAATTTCACCGTCTGCACGGCCAGAACTGCTTTGGTTTTGTTTTTTTTTTCCTGACCCATACCTGAAAATTGTCAATTACTACTGCTCCATCCACTTGGAAGATGTTGCTATAAGCTTATCTGGCAAATATAGAACCCGAGCTAAACAATACCATGTAGTCAGGCTGTGCAGTAATTGCTGGCTTCCAATTTGTTTCAGCAATAGTTGAACGTGATCCAGCCTATACATCTTGAAAATAAAAGTGTCATGTCTTTATTACCTCATCTTTTTATCATTTGTCAAGCTTAAATGCTTTCTGTGTGTTGAAACAACTTGAAATAAACATCATCAGCAGATGCAGGCACCTTTCCTCTGGTCACGCCAGCCAAAAAAGTTTGTTGCTGAGAGGATGTGTAAGAAGTGGAATGTGAAGTCGTATGGGGAAAATATGAGAGAGACATATCACATCCCTGACACAGGAGGGATCATAGAATCATAGAATCATAGAATGGTTTAGGTTGGAAGAGACCTCAAAGATCATCCAGTTCCAACCCCCCTGTGCCATAGGCAGGGACACCTCCCACTAGATCAGGATGCTCAAGACCTCATCCAGCCTGGCCTTGAACACCTCCAGGGAGGGAGCAGCCACAACCTCCCTGGGCAACCCGTTCCAGTGTCTCGTCACCCTCACTGTGAAGAACTTCCTCCTAACATCCTGTTTAAATCTCCCCTCTGCCAGTCTGAACCCATTCCCCCTCGTCCTGTCATTACAAGGCCTTGTGAACAGTCCCTCCCCAGCCTTCCTGTAGGCCCCCTTCAGATACTGGAAGGTTGCTATGAGGTCTCCTCGAAGCCTTCTCTTCTCCAGGCTGAAAAGTCCCAACTCCCTCAGCCTGGAGGGGAATATTAGTAGAGAACAGCTACCAATTAGTACCCACAGCCCAGCATGGATCTTTTAAAACTTCTTCAGATTCAGAGTTTCACAGATTGCACAGTGTTGGAAGGGACTCCCAAAGGGTCACCTTATCCAACCTCCCTTGAGTATCTTCAAGGATGGAGTCTCAACCACATTCCTGGGCAACCTGTTCCAGTATTTCACCACTCTCATTGTGCAGAACTTCCTCTCATGTCCAACTTAAATCTCCTCTGCTCCCCTTTCAAACCATTGCCCTTTGTCCTATCATCACAAGCCCTTCTGAACAGTCCTTCCCCAGCTTTCCTGTAGCTCCTCTTCAGATACTGAAATGCAGCTCTAAGGTCTCCCTGGCTGAACAGCCCCAATTCTTTCAGCCTGTCTTCACAGGAGAGGTTCCCCAGCCCCTGATCATCTTGGTGGCCACCTCTGGATTCACTCCATCAGGCCTATGTCTCTCGTGTTGGGAGCCCCAGAGCTGGACAGTGCCACTGCACTGCAGGTGGGGTCTCCCCAGAGCAGAGCAGAGCAGAGCAGAGCAGAGGCAGAATCCCCTCTCTCCATCTGGCCATGATGCTTGCAATGCAGCCCAGGCTGCCATTGGCCTTCTGGGCTGTAAGTACTCATCACCAACTCATATCCAGCTTCTCCCCCACCAGTACCTCCAAGTCTTTTCCTGAAATGACTTGTTTAATTTAGGTCCACAGAAGGATAGCATTTTGTCTTAGAATCATAGAATGCATTATGTCTTAACAATGCATCTAGGAAAATAGGAGTTTATATAGGAGAGAATTTGAGTCTGTTAAAAACATGCAGCATCCTGACCTTTCCTCCTACCACTGTAGAAGTCTCTGTGAAATCTCTGTTCTCCCTACTGCTTTGGTAGCTCTGGTGTTTTTGTACAAATGTACAGCTAAATCAAAAGCAGTAGTCAGCAAAGGCTGCAGTCACAAAACAACTGGAAGGGATCACAGAAGATAGAGGAAGAGTGAAAAACAACTCTACTGAAGACATCAGAAAGTGGCAAGCCGTTGAAACAGCAACAGGCAAAAAAGAATGTGGATGAGAACTGACATGCAGCAAACACAGAATCACAGAATGGTCAGGGTTGGAAGGGACCTCCAAAGGTCATCTAGTCCAACCCCTCTGCAGTTAGTAGGAGCACGCTCAACTAGATCAGGTTGCCTAGAGCTCTGTTGAGCCTCACCTTGAATATCTCCAGGGATGGGGACTCAACCACTCACCTGGGCAACCTGTTCCAGTGTTCCCACTGCACTCATGGTGCAGAATTTGTTCTTAACATCCAATCTAAATCTGCTACTCTCTAGTTTGCAGCCATTGCCCCTTGTTGTGTCACTGCAGGCCTCTGTAAACAGTCTCTCTCCATCCTTCTTGTAGCCCCCTCCAGGTACTGGAAGGCTGATATAGGTCTTCCCAAAGACTTGACTTCTCCAAGCTGAACAACCCCAGTTCCCTCAGCCTGTCCTCATAGCAGAAGTGCTCCAACTCCTGATCATTTCCACAGCCTATTCAGGAGCTACTCCATCAGGTCCATGTCCTTCTTGCATTGAGGGGTCCAGACCTGGAAGCAGCACTCCAGGTGAGGTCTCACCAGGGCAGAGATTCAGAATCCCTTCTTTCCATCTGCTGGCCACACATCTTTTGGTGCAGCTCAGGCTGCTGCTGGCCTTATGGGCTGCAAGCTCACAGTGTTTGCTCATGTCCAGCTTCTCGTCCATCAGAACCCCCAAGCTGTTTTCTGCAGAGCTGCATTCTATCACCTCATCACCTATTACCCAGGCTGCATTGGCAGTGTTAAAAAGATAAAATGCAATTTTCATCCTGACATCAAAGGACCACATTTCTTAGAAAGAGACACAATCCTTCCAGGTCCTGTATAGGTGTCTGAATATGCATACTTCACAGGCACAGTTTACTGGGCTGGAAGAACCTAGGTTCTGGCAGGTGTTTGAAGGTGCCACTATATAGGACTATGGAGCTAGAGACAAAATGTGTGAAGGTTGCTAGAGAATTCAGTGATGGCAAATGCATTAACATGCTCAGCACTGAATGCCTGGAAGGTCAGACCAGAAACATCACTAGCATTGGATAAGAAAAGCAATATATAGCATTGCCACCTTTGAATCTTCAAGTGGGGAGGTTTGCTGCTGAACAGAAGAGAAATAATAATATTATTACAAAATCTTTTGTGACCCGTTATTGTTGTGATAGGATGAGAGGGAAGGGTTTGGAGCTTGAGCAGGGAAAACTTAGACTGAAAATTAGGAAGAAATTCTTTACAGTGAGAGTGGTGAGACTCCAGAACAGGTTGCCCAGGGAGGTCGTGGATGCCCCCTCCTTGGAGGTGTTCAAGGCCAGACTGGATGAATAGAATAGAATAAGCCAGGTTGGAAGAGACCTCCAAGATCATCCAGTCCAACCTAGCACCCAGCCCTATACAATGGCTCCATCCAAAGCTAAGTGCCCTATGTTAAGTGCCCCATCCAGACTTTTCTTGAACACCTCCAGGGATGGTGACTCCATCACCTCCCTGGGCAACCCATTCCAATGCCAATCACTCTCTTTGTGAAGAACTTCTTCCTAACATCCAGCCTATACCTCCCCCAGCACAACTTGAGACTGTGTCCCCTCATTCTGTTGCTGGCTGTCTGGAAGAAGAGATGAACCTCACCTGGCTACAACCTCCCTTTAAGTAGTTGTAGACAACAATGAGGTCACCCCTGAGCCTACTCTTGTCCAGTTCTCTCAGCCTCTCCTCATAAGTCTTGTGTTCCAGGCCCCTCACCAGCTTCAGCAAGCTGGTCTAGTGGAAGGTGTCCCTGCCCACGGCAGGGGAGTTGGAACTAGATGATCTTTAAATTCCCTTCCAACCCAAACCATTCCATGAATCCATAGATTAAGCTTTTATCAATTAATCAACTCTATCTAACCTTTTATCAATTAATCAGTTCTATCAATTAATATCACAGCTTCTAGGAAGGACAACTCTCATTTTCCCCAGTGAAAAGTGTTTTGAACCAACCCAAGAAGAGAGCTGCCCTTGGAGCGCAAAAAGCCTCACCCTGTGACACACTGCTCTATTCCCTGGGCGAACCTCTTCAGCAGGTGCCTCATTTCTGCTTTAAACACTGAGATGCTCAACTACCTCTCTGCAGCTCCATACTACAAAGATTCCTCTGCTCTGATGACTTGGTAGTTCTCACCAACACGAACAATCACAGCAATTTTTGAATCAGAGTATATCTTCTGATTACTAGGAAATTACACCCTTCTGGAAAGTAATATATTTTTAGTTTTCTTGGCACGCTTTTCGCGCAGCTAAGTATCTGTAGAATACTTGAATTACAGCAAGTATACTCATTTTTCAGGAGTGTAGAGTGACACATTATAAAACAAATTATTATAATCAGAGATTTTCTTGAAGCTGTCAAAAGGGCTTGATTCAAAGTGGGACAAGCTCTTCCTAGTACCCTCAGCCTGCATTAGCGGTTAGTGGGAGCTGAGGGCATTCAGCACCTTTAAGGGAAGTTCCCCTGTAAGACCCAAACCCTGCAGCTGTGCGAGATGCAATTTCTTTGATTGCTTCTCCCGATTTGCATACTACAGCTATGATTTGGGCACACTGGTAAAGAACACTCCGATATCCTGTTGTTCTGCCAGCCTTACAGACTTGCTCTGCATTGTCTGCCAATCCGCCAGGTCTTGGGAAAAGAGTTTGCTTTATACTGCAATCTACCACAGGCTACACAAAAGCTCTCCTAACTCACAGACCTCCTCAGACACTGTTACACAGAGTCATAGAAAGGCTTAGGTTGGAAGGAAGCTCAGAGATCATCTACTCCAACCTCTCTGCCAGGGGCAGGTATGTCTCTTAACTAGCCTTGGTTGCCCAAGGCCTTATCCAGTTTGGCCTTAAACATCTCCAGGGAGGAGGCATCTCTGGGCAACCTGTTCCAGAGTCTCACCACCCTCATACTAAAGAACTTCTTCTTAAGATCTAGTCTAAACCTGCTCTCCCTCAACGTCAAATCATTCCTCCTCCTCCTGTCTCTAGACACCCTGAGGAAAAGTCCCCCTCTAGCATTCTCTGTAGGCTGCCTTTAGGTGCTGGAAGGAGCTCTAAGGTCCCTCTGGAGTCTTCTCTTCTGTCGGCTGAACCACCCCAGCGCCCACAACCTGTCCTCAGAGCAGAGGTGCTCCAGCCCTTTGTGACATCCTCTGGACTCACTCCAATAGCTCTGTGTCCTTATGCTGTGAACACCAGAGCTGGAGGCATTATTGGAGGTGAGGTCTCAGGAGAGCAGATGCTCTTTTTTTCAGATGCCATCAGTGCAAATGAAAGAAGGAATGTCTAAACTTAACAATAAAAAGTGAGTAACAGAGGGGAACTTGCAGTTGCATCTAGGCAGCTCTGTGACACTAACAAAGAGGAAGAGGAAAGTGACAGCTGCTGCTGCTGCTGGTTGGATTTCATGGAAATTTACACAACATGGGAAACAAATTCCATTTAAATTCTGTCAATTACACAAGAGGAGGAATTCAGCGAGATTTTAAAAGGCTTCATGTGAAATGATAGCAGCAACATTTATAGAAGGCTGTTCAGTGGTAAGAGGTCAGAAAGAAAACATCAAGCAAAATACTTTAGGGTTTACAATAAACCCTCCTGAGGACTGCAACAAATATTAACACTCCCCCCCATCCCCTATCTGCTCACCCCCCCATCTGCTCACAATGTCACTTATCCTTTCAAGCAAGTGATTCCACAGAGTTATGTGATGACCTGAGCTTCCAACTCCTTTTTGTCACTCTTGTCCACTCAATCACAACAACACTTTGTTCCCTCTTCAATTCTTTTTGGTGACTCTTATCCACTCAGTGACAACAGACCTTGCAGTAGCCTTCCAGTATCTGAAAGGGGCCTATGGAAAGGCTGGGAGGGACTATTTATGGGGTCTTGTAATGACAGAATGAGGAGGAATTGGTTTAAACTGGCAAAGGGAGGATTTAGACTAGATGTTAGCAAGAAGTTCTTTCCAGTGAGGGTGGTGAGACACTGGCACAGGATGCCCAGGGAGGCTGTGGCTGATTCAGGACTGGATGCAGGATTGAAGGTACAGCAGAGTCAAGGGGCAGAATCCCCTCTCTTGCCCTGCTTCCCACACTCCTCTGGCTGCAGCCCAAGACACAATTTGCTGGCTTTGTTGGCTTAATGAAGAACAAGAATTCATACAGAAGAAAGTCAGGTTTCTGTAAGGCCTTGTGCTTCATACAACACATTGCATGCCTGAGTCAAGCTGAAAGACCTAGAAAGAGAGATGGTTTGGAAATCACATCTCTTCTCTTTTTTCCCTTGATTTATTTTTTTTTCTTGCTGCATCAGAATAAATCAACTATGACACCATATGCTGCAACAATTGCTGGGAGTGACAAAAGTAATATGTTCTTCTAAAACTCAACCAAACCCCACCATTAAATTAAGGAAATTCTGTGCTTGCTAGATCTCCCTCTGTCTTCCTGCCTCGCTTAATGTTTTATTCCTGTTTCATTTCTTTACAGACTTTTATCAGCCTTCCTCTCACTGCAGCAGGATGCTTCTTACGAATTTAGAGAAACATAAAATCATTTAAGTTGAGAAAAAACCCCAGAAAAACCTTTAAGATATTCTAGTCCAACCATTCTCTAACTCTACCAAATCTAGTAGATCATGTCCCTTAGCACCACATCCCTGCCTCTTTTAAACACCTTCAGGGATGGGGATTCAACTACCTCCCTGGCCTGTGCCAGTCTTTGGGAACCCTTTCAATAAACAAGTTCTTCTAATCCCCAACTTAAACCTTACCTGGTGCAACTTGAGGCTGTTTCCTTTCATCCTATCCCTTGTTACTAGAGAGAAGAGACTGAGTCCCACCTCACTTCAACCACCTTTCAAGAAGCTGTAGAGAGCAGCGAGGTCTCCCCTCAGCCTCCTTTTCTCCAGACTAAACAACTCCAGTTCCCTCAGCTACTCCTCACTGGACCTGTTCTTCAGACCTTTCGCCAACTTTGTTGCCCTTCTCTAGATACCTCAAAGTCCTTAGAGTGAGGGCCAAAGAACTAAACCCAGTACTCAAGGTGTGGTCTCACCAGTGCCAAGTATAGGGGCACAATCACCTGCCTGGTTGTGCTGGTCCCACTAGTATTGATGCAGGCCAGGATATTGTTCACCCTCTTGGCCACCTGAGCACAAACTGTTGATCAACACCTCCAGATCTGGCTACTGCTGGAATAACTGAAGTGGCCCTCAGCTTGAAAGTGAAAGAATGCTCCATGCCAGCACATCCAGGCTGTACTGGGCCTTTGACTTTGACACTCCCCATCTAAGCACGTGAGAAGCTTTACCATATGTTCATCATGAGCACAGTAACAAAAAGGCCATGGAAAATCCTCCTTTTTACACACACAGACTAAATGCTGCTTCTCTCAGGTTACGATTTTGCTCCTTTAAAGAAGTGTATCACTTACCATATCACAGCCTGCAATTTATCTGCTGCTCATAGCAGCAGAGATATTTGCTCCTTGCTGTTTGCACGGGTCAAGTTACTAGAACTGTCGAGAGAAAATACTCACTCCATTTGAAAATAACTGGCTATGGATATCATCTGCCTGAACAAAAGGGATGTCTGATTGTGCTGGAAGCACTGAAGATACAGTCCATATCTAGCAAGTTTTATTCTCATTACTTAACATGTTGCTTGGTTACCTCATCAAACTTGTCATCCATGAGGAAGTCTGTTTGATCAAAAAAACCCAACCAACCCATAGGGGTAATTCCTCTGAGACTGCAGTGGGGAAATCATAGAATCCTAGAATGGCTTAGGCTGGAAGAGAGCTCACAGATCATCTACTTTGACCTCCCTGTCATGGGCAGGGACACCTCTCAACTAGATTCATCCAGGTCTCATCCAGCCTGGCCTTGAACACCCACAGGGAAGAGGCATTCACAACTTCAGCAGACAGCCCATTCCAGAGTCCCACCACCCTCATACTGAAGAACGTCCTCCTCGGATCCAGTCTAACCCTGCTCTCCCTCAGCTTCAAACCATTCCCCCTTGTCCTGCTTCTAGACACCCTCATGTACATTCCCTCTGCAGCCTTCCTCTAGAATCACTTCAGGTACTGGAAGGCAACTCTAAAGTCCTTCTCTTCTCCAGACTGAACAAGCCCAGCTCCCTTAGCCTATCGTCACAGAAGAGGATTTTTTTTTAAATTTACACTTATTTCTTAAGTTTCAGATCAATACTAAGTTGCTACATTCATACCTTGGACAACCAAAAGGATGGTTACACAGATCTGAAGCTGAGTGATGGCAGAGTTAGTCTGGAGATTAGGAAGAAATTCCTTACTGTGAGGGTGATGAGACACTGGCACAGGTTGCCCAGGGATGTTGTGGATGTGCCCTCCCTGGAGGTGTTCAGGGACAAGTTGGATGAGGCCTTGAGCAACCTGTTCTAGTGGGAAGTGTCCCTGCCTATGGCAAGGGTGTTTGGAATTAGATCGTCTTTATGGTCCCTTCCATCCCAAACCATTCTATGAATCTATGAATCATTCTCAAAAAAAATCTGGAATGCCCAATGCTGGAGTGCTGATGTGAGGCTTAGCATCACAAACATCTTTTTATGCTCAGAAGTTGCCAGGACCTAAGGCTACGAGCATTGTATAAAGAGTTAGAAGGCAAACCAATGTACCTGGCACAGCCAAATGCTTGCCACACAGCTCAGTCAAGTGATCTTGGAAAGCCTTCCATTGTTCCGGCAGTTTGTGACCATTTGGAGGCAACTTGCAGACAGGGTTAAGACTACACTAGAAAGTGGCCAGGCTTTCCCAAACACTGCTCTCTGGAGACAGGTGCTGAGGGGACTGGAATCTCAGCCTTCTGAGGAGAGATTGAGAGAGTTGGGGCTCTCTAGCCTGGAGAAGAGGGGATAGAGGGGGAATCTCATCCATGCTGGTCAGTATCTAAAAGGCAAGCATCAGGAGGATGGAGCCAGATACTTCTCAGTGGTGGTCAGTGACAGCATGAGGGACAATGGACACAAAGTGGAACACAGGAGCTTCCATGTAAACATAAGGAAAAAAAGTCTTCACTATGAGGCTGCCCAGAGAGGGCTTGGACTATTCTTCTCTGAAGGCATTCCAAACCTGCCTGGATGTGCTCCTGTGTGATATACTCTGGGCAACCCTGCTCCAGCAGGAGATGTGGACTATATGACTTTCAGAGATGACTCCCAACCCCTATCATTCTTTGGTTGTAGATCTAGTGTGTGGTCTGGTCACGAGTACATACCTCTATTTCCCCACGGGCTGTGCAGAATGCAGCAAGTTTCAGTTCTGGGGGTGAAAAAAAAAAAAAAAAAAAA
>VWZI01019941.1:1663962-1696863 GCA_013396835.1 Psilopogon haemacephalus
CCACGCACCCCAAACCCGCTCCCACCCCGCCGCAGCGAGGCCTTCGCGGTTGCCCGTAGCTTCCCTCCTAGCCCCCGCTGCACCCTCTTGGGCTTCCACCCGTGCCCAACGCCACGAGCAGGGTGGGGGCCGCGGGGAAAGCCCTGGGCGCAGGGAACCGGCGGCGGAGGGCCCCGGCCCGGTCGCTGCCGCCGCCCCGTCGGGCCGCGCAGGGCGGAGCTGTTCTGGGTGCTGAAGCCAGAGCTGCTGTTCGGCCGCGGTGCCGCAAGCCCGCCGCGCCCTGCCCGCGCTCTGCCCGGGGTGAGCCGTGGGGCTGCCGGGCTCCGAGGAGCGGCGAATGGGCCGGGGGCTCCCTCCCGCCACCGAGCCACTCGGGAACCACATTTTGCAGCGGAGCTGCCGGAAATCCCTCAGCTGGGAGCAGCACTGCGAGGGGTGGCTCCTGCTGGGGTGGGGGTGGGCAACCTCGGAGCGATTTGCTGCCTACTGCACGGCTGGCCTCTGCTCGCCAAGTTTGGGGGTTCTCCGTGTCTGCGTTTTGCTGCTCTTGCCTGCCTCGCATGTGACAAATAATAAAAATAAAGGTGTTGACGTTTAGGGGAATGAAATTAAATATAAAGAGGGAGTAGGAGGTGACTTAGCACCTCTCGAACGTGTCAGGTGCAGGCAACTGAGGTGTGTGCCAGCTTTAAAGCAGGTTTTTCGCCCTGGCAGGCTCCTCTCTGTCCCCCTCTCCCCACTCAGACATGTACACTAGCCCAGCAAAGCGGTTGGCAGCAGCTCTGGACATGCTATTCTGCCTGTCTAAGTGCTGCTGGCTGAAAAATGGGAGGGAGGTGAAGGGGAAGCGGTGAGGGAGGGAGGTGCTGAAGATCTTCTCCTCCATCAGGAGAGATCTGCTAATACCCACATTCCAGAAATGAGATAAGGGCTTAGGGGGAGAAAACCGGAGAGGGGAGCCTCTCAACTGAAACGCTTCGAATGCAGAGACCTCTTCAGAGGAAGAGAGCAAACTGTAGCATATATATTATTTTTAAAATGAGGAGTTGTCCTCTTAAATAAGGGCAGCTGAGTAAACAGACATAAAATACTGCAGCCCATTTTGGAGGGCTAACACCTGGGATTAGCTGATCTGCATTGTGAAGAATGTCAGCATCAGAGCTGCCTTGAATTGGATTTTCCCAGCCATAACAGAGAGTATCAGCACTAAAAGAAGCCCAGGTGGCAGGGAATAAAATGTGGTTTGAAATTAAAAAAAAAAAAAAAAAAAAAAAAAGCCTTCTAGGAAAGCGTTGCAATTCTTCCTCACCCCATGAAAATAAACCAGTAGGTGTGCCACGTACAGTGAAATCTGCCAGCTCCTGCTGGGAGCTCAGGTCACTTTATATGTTTTTGAGCTGTGTTGGAAAGAACTAGAACTGGGCTTGGTAGCATTGGCGGCATGAATAGGACCTTATCACTTCACAGGTGCTTGCTATTGCCATGAATAAATGCCAGCATAAAGACCACCCTCTCTTCTTGACGTAGTCCTCCTGAGAATAAAATATGCTGCTAAAAATATCTGAAAGTTTTGGGAAGGTAAATCCTTTACATGTAGATTATGCCATGGAGACGTAATCTGGACTAAGCATCTATATTAAGATTTAGATTTAGTGCTGCAGGTTGTTAGGATTTCTCACTAATTCCAAAATTACAGCAGCAGTTCATTTTCCTCATGTTGAGCAGAAAAATTAATCACAAACATCCACTATTGATCCACTATTTATGATTTAACGTGTTGTTAGCTAACATTTCTTCTTATTCTGTTTCAATTCCTTGCAGATTAGAAACAGAAACAATAGAGGAAAATCACCCCCCCCGTCCGGATCTTAGCCTCGGCCTTTTGCAAGCAAACAGAAGAGGAGCTGTCAGGCTTTGCATGTCAAGTAGCCACTCGGCTGTTTGACAGCTTCTGGGTTTCAACCCCATTGGGATTGAGGCAGCTCAGGAAACCATGAGCGATGAGTCTTGTCATCTGCTGACGCTGCTCTAGCACCATGGCAGACAGTCCATGATCTGACAAGAGGATCTGTCCTAGGGAGGCAGCACTGGGATTGGTAATTGGCTTCCTGGGAAACTACGGCTGGCAGAGAGGATGTAAAAAGAGGTGTGCACGTGCTGGGATATCGCTACAGTCTTGCTGAGTTGGTGGATCCACTTGGAGGAGGGTTTTGCCATTGCTCTTGGTTTTTCTCCTAGTTTGGTAATGTTGGCTTTGGGGAAAATTTCTGCTGACTCACCCACCCCTGGACACCTTCTGCGAAGCCTGGCCAAGCAGTGAAGAGACTCAACGGCATCTTCCCCTAACTGCGGGTCCCCTCTGGTGGCTCCTCACCCCATCCCGTGGGGCACTCGCAACCCCCCGCCCCGGGGAGTCCTCTGCAGTGACCCCCGCACCTGGGGGCGGGGGTGAGCGTGCCCAGACTTCCCGGCGTGGCCTGTGCCCGGCAAGATTTTACCCTGTCTGCCACCGGGGCCCCAGCGCCGTCCCCCGCCGGCCCTGCCGCCCCACTCGCCCGCCCCAGGCCGCGCAGGATGGGGCCGGCGCTGGTGCGGCGCGGGGGCTGCCTGCTGCTCTGGCTGGCCCTGCTGCTGGGCTGCTGGGCCGAGCTGGGCAGCGGGCTGGAGTTCCCGGGGGCCGAGGGCCAGTGGACCCGCTTCCCCAAGTGGAATGCCTGCTGCGAGAGCGAGATGAGCTTCAACATGAAGACGCGCAGCTCCAGCGGGCTGGTGCTCTACTTCGACGACGAGGGCTTCTGCGACTTCCTGGAGCTCATCCTCACCCAAGGTGGGCGGCTGCAGCTCAGCTTCTCCATCTTCTGCGCTGAGCCTGCCACCCTGCTCTCCGACACTGCGGTCAACGACAACCTCTGGCACGCCGTCGTCATCCGCCGCCACTTCAAGAACACGACGTTGATCATCGACCGAACCGAAGCCAAGTGGGTGGAGGTGAAGTCCAAGCGGCGGGACATGACTGTCTTCAGCGGCCTCTTCTTAGGGGGGCTCCCGCCAGAGCTGCGGTCAGCGACGCTGAAGCTGACGCTGTCCTCTGTCAAGGACCGGGAGCCCTTCAAGGGCTGGATAACGGACGTCCGGGTCAACTACACGCAGGCGTCGCCGGTGGAGAGCCAGGAGGTGCGGCTGGATGATGAGCAGAGCCGCCTGTGCGCCAGGGACGACGTCTGCCTCAACGGGGGCGTCTGCTCCGTGCTCAACGACCAGGCCGTCTGCGACTGCTCCCAAACGGGCTTCCGGGGCAAGGACTGCAGTGAAGGTAAGGTGCCCTTTCAGCTCGCCCCACCGCCCCCTTCCCCCTGGCTCCCTGGAGGGGATGGGTAGGAGGCCAGGCTTGCATGGAGTTTCATCTGTATGAGTGGATCTCCCCTCTCTCCCTGCCGAGTCTCCAGCTCCCCTCTTCCCTGCCTTCCTCTCTCTGCCCTCCACGTGTCTCTGTGGCTGACCATGGTGCTATTGCTCTTCTGTTCTCTGCGAGGCTGCGTGAGAGGAGGATGAGAGGGAGGGCGTTATTTGGGTGTGATTTGGGCTTGTCCCAGGCAGAGGAAAGATGGCTCCTGGGTGTTACCTGAGTGGGAGGGCTTAGCCAGCATGATGCTTGGCTGAAGTCAAGGGAGGGAACGGTCACACCGCTCGGGAGTGGTGGAATTGTACTGAGCTAAATGCAAAGAACCGACCTGGGTTTTATTTCTGTAGGTTAGGGGAGACCCAGAGTCCCCTTGGCATTTGATACTTGCCTCCGATAAGGTGGCTGAAATCGAATCAGTGATTTACTTGTGAGCTCCTGGAATTGTTGCTGGGGAGGAGGAATACTCAGCAGAGGGTTGTGCTTTGACAGGAGTGCAATGGGTACGGCTTTGCAGTGTATTGAGCGATTCACCATGCCAGTCAGGCAGAGAGAATACAAAGGGCTAAGGGGGGGGATGTACATCCTCCAAGACCACAAAACAAATGAATATTTTCCCAAGGAAAAGAGGGATTTAGAAAAGCAGCAGCTTGCAGATCCCATCTATGGCTAAATTCCAGTGTAAAACACAATTCATATTCGACACCCCTTGTTTTTGGTGAGTGAAAGGAGTGTGAGCATTTACTTTGCAGATGCACCTAGGGCTGACTTTCTTTCTTTATTTTCAGTTCTTTTTGCTAGTAGGTGTATCATTGCTTGCAGCTGCTTAAGCGTAGAAGTTACCTGTGTTGTGTGCCTAGAACAGGACTTGAAGGTGTACGAACGAAATGAGGGCAAGTGTAGCAAAGGAAAAAGAGAGTCGTGGCAAAACTGGAGAGCAGAGACCTAAGTTGGAAATGTTAAAAGGTTAAAAAAAAAAAAAAAAAGAGATATTATCAAGGCCAAATGAAGATCTTCGCTAAGTGGCTGCATGACATTTATGGCTGAACAATTTGCCTTCAGCATTTCTATCAGATTTCACTCATTATAAGGAGGAAAACATCATTTGTGACTGTGCTTTATTATGTAACACCTTCTGTCCTTAGTGTCAGCACTCAAAAGACTACAGCCCTTGTGCATCTTGTTTATCAACTGTTTACCTCCCATCTGCCATTCATTAAAAGAAAGAAAAAAGAAGAACAACATAAATACACCCAAACCCTATTAACATTTAAAAATTATTCTTAATAAGTGAGGAGCAAAGGGTAGGTGATGCTTTCAGTAGCACACAGCCCCAGAAGCACTGAATTCCAATACCTTATGTATGAGGTGAGATCATCCCAATGGGTTCAGTATTTGGATGTGTACATTTGTCATAGGTGGGACTACAGAGGGGTAGGCTTAGAGGAGTATGGGAAATAAGAAGCTGGTTTAGCATCTTTGAGTTAGGGACTTTTATGAACCAAAAGAATAAAAAAGGAAAATTAGGAGGTGTGAGGGAAGTCAGGAGGTGTAGAAGCTTGGTTAAAGCAACAGTGGCCATTTTTATATTATTATTAGGCATTTATATGCCCTCTAATTTAAGCCAGAGTTGGTTTCTTTGAAGTTATTTACAGCATATAATATACATTAAATGTAGTATCAGATAAACTCTTCGTGAAATAATAAGCTATTTCTTTAGGACCGTTTCTATTTTTACTTTGGATGTTATTGAAATAAATATGTATTAAATAAGCTCAGTAGCTATTTTTTTTAGGACCATTTTTATGTTTAGATTGAATGTTATTGAAATAAATATGTATTAAATAAGCTCAATAGCAATTTTTTAAGGACCATTTTTATGTTTAGATTGGATGCTATTGAAGTAAGTACATATTCAGTAAGCTCAATATCTATTTTTTTAAGGACCATTTTTATGTTTAGATGGGATGCTATTGAAATAAGTACAGATTAAATAAGCTCAATATCTATTTTTTTGAGGACCATTTTTTTTTGTTATATTGGATGCTATAGAAATAAATATGTATTAAATAAGCTCAATAGCAATTCTTTAAGGACCATGTTTATGTTTAGATTGAATGTTATTGAAATAAATAAATACATATTAATTTATTTTTTTTTTAATACACCCTGGAAGAAGATAACACTGAAAATAATCCTTGGAATCCCCCCAGATTTTGGCTTTGTTCTGATAGTGGAAATTTTAGAACTGACATCAGTGGGATGAAGATTGCTCTCTCACATCTCTTGACCACTAAGAAGCCTGATAAAATAATAGTAAGACTTAAGACTTTTTTAGCACGCTAGCAAGGCTGCAGATTTTTAGTGCACTCTCTCAGCAAAGGGTCATCAAGTATCCAGGTTCTGATTAAATCTGAAACAGGAGGCAACATTTTCACTGATAGCAATAAAATGGAAATAGTCCTGTGCTGTTGGCTAAGAAAAGATAGTCCCCTTGGGCAGGTTTTGATGAAGGGGATTAGTAGCTACTCCTCTGTGCAGCTAAAGATGCTGAACTATTTTATAAAGGAGTTAATATTCTATGAAACAGAAGAAGCAGAAGGACAAGTGCCACCGTTCTGTCTGCCAAGGAAGAAACCCTGGCTATTGTTTGGGTCTCAGTAGCCAGAGCAGAAACGATAGGGTTGGATTTTATTCCTCCCTTGCTGGCATGTTGTAAATTTCCTACTAACCTTCCTAAGAGGTTGCCACTGCTGAAGGCTGGAGAATCGTCTCAGGAGAGCAGTGATCTGGAGTGGGTCTTCTGACTTTTCATTCTTTCTCTTGTTTTGTTTTGCTTTTTGCCTGCAAATAGGTTAGATGCGGGGGGGAAACATCCCCAGCTTTCTAGTTTTTGTGTGAAATTGCAACCACATCTCCCATTATTGATTCATTGTAAGGTGAAAAGTGATCATTAGATATTCTTTAAAGATGAAAAGTGACCACCAGGTACTCTTCAAAAAATAAAAAGCAACCATTTATCCTCTTTGAGGATAGAGCACCATCACTAGATGCTCTCTTCCTTGGATTTTAAAAACAATTTTATAATTTTATAATTTAGTTTATTATTTCTGTCTTGGAGTTAGTGCAGTTCTGCATCTGCTGTCCGGTAAGACAGAGAGTTGACAGCCTCACAAGAACTTTTAAGAATCAATACCCACAGCAACAAGGAAAACCTTTCTGTCCTGACTGGCATGTTTGAGAGGTTAGACCTAATTGATTTATAGAATCACAGCATTTACAGTCATTGTTTCAGGGCTTAGGATGTAAGTTTTAATAGAATTTATTTGGAAAGGTGGGAAAAAAAAAAGTATTAGGCTTTTTGCAAGTTTTCCTCTTTGCAAATCTCCTTATTTATCCTGAAGGAAGATTTTTCTTAGGTGAGTGGAGTTTGATTCCAGTTTATTACCCATAGTAATACTGTCAGTTAAATGTTACCATCAGCTATATATAAAGTCAACTGGCTAGGGCCAGTTATTAGTTATAGACAAAGTTATTCCCAGTAGGCTTCACTGTTCCAGTATCTGAAGGGGGCCTATGAGAAAGCTGGTGAGGGACTTTTTAGGGTGTCAGGTAATGATAGGACTAAGGGGAATGTAGCCAAACTGGAAGTGTGTGGATTCAGATTGCATGTTAGGAAGAAGTTCTTTACCATAAGGGTGGTGAGACATTGGAACAGATTGCCCAGAGAGGTGGTGGAAGCCTCTTCCCTGGAAGTTTTTAAGGCCAGGCTGGATGTGGCTCTGAGCAACCTGATCTAGTGTGAGGTATCCCTGCCCATGGATTAGGCTCTGGACAGCCCATGGCAGGGGGATTGGAGCTAGATGATGCTTGAGGTGCCATCCAGCTGTGGCAATTCTATGATTCTATGATTTTTTATACCTATCTAAACCAGAAGTAGCTTGATTTATGTCATCTGAACTACACCAGTGTAAGGTCAGTGTAAACCAGGAGAGAATCAGATTCATTTTGTTCACTCCTGGCCTTTGTTTTGAAAGGTTCTAAAGTTTTGATGAGAACTTTGGCATGAATCACAGAGAAAGGACTGGACTTTTGCTGGAGTATCAAGAGTGTGCAGTCCATGGGATATGAAAATATGCCCTGTGGCAGTTCTGTTGATGAGTCCATCTTCCTGTGAGTAAAGACAGTGCAAGAGCCCTTCTGAAAGAGAAAACAGAACCTCTATTTAATACTGAAACAGAAGAGGAGATATTATTTGATGTAGAAAGAGTGACTCAGTCGAGGGAAAAATACACAAAATTATGATCAGTTTAGGTAGGAATAAGACTGGTATTAAAAGAAACCCTGATTGCCATATCAGCTCTCTGATAGCGTTTTGACATGCATCACAATCTTCTATTCAGTAAAAAACTATTACTCCCTCGAAGGACATCGAGTGCTTTGGCTTGATTCTGTGATAGGAAGAGCTGTTCATTAAAAAAAAAAAAAAAGACTGCTCTTCAAAAGCAGATTTTTAGGGAATTAAGTCAGGTAAGGAGAATACATGATTCATATCAGTCAGCCTGCTTACTCCTTTTCTTCTTCCTGTTCCACTTTTCAGAAGCAACCCCCTTATTTTAAATAGAAAAATTAATAAAAGAATGATCCTCTAACTTTAGACAAAAATTACATGTGTTTTATTTTCCCTTCATCTTCAGTTGTATTAAAAAAAAAAAACCCAAACCACTATGTTTAGTATCCTGCCTGAGAAAACAGGAGGAAATGTGAAGCAGGTAACACATCTTGATTTGGGAGAAATTTCTCCCAAGCTTCTTGGCACTCCATGCTCTAATGCTTGTCTATCTGTAACTGTTTGGGGGGGGGGAAAAATAGGTGTTCCTTTAGAAATGGATCTTGTCTACTTGCCTCAGTAGTAGCATGGTATAGAGACAACTACTCTGTCAATTCAAAGCATTCCTAATTAAAAAAATGTTGAGTTTTAACTTTTCCACTGAGTTGCTGTTTCCTGAGGAAACAAATAAGGACTGTTCATGCAACTGCTGACTGTAAGATGCATTCTTCCTTGTCAGCTATGCACAAGCTGATGCCAGCTCTGCTTTGAGCTGAGTGATCCCTCTCCTCCCTCTCCTCCCTCTCCTCCCTCTCCTCCCTCTCCTCATCTAGTTAGTTAGGTGAGGAATTGCAGCTGTCTCAGGCTAGGCAGCATTTAGATTTGTTTGTTTGGGTTCTGAATCTATTGCACCAGTCTTTGTTGTGTTTATTTACTTCTTCATGTTAACATTTCCAAAGATCTCCCAGTATTTATGCATTTTGGACAATTCATATGTTTTAATGAATGTACTTCTCTTACCTTGAGTAAAACACATTTTGTCATTAATTCTCTTTTGCAAGATAGGTAAAGAGATGCTGATAGGTGAGTGTGAAGAGATGCTGTTGAACATAAGAATTTCCATCTAAACATGAGGGACATCTCTAGTTTAAGGGTGCTGGAACCCTGGAACAGGCTGCCTAGATTGGAGGTAGAATCCCCATTTCTGGAAACAATCAAAACCCGCTTAGATGTGTTCTGTTGTGACCTTCTTGGTGAGGGTATTGGACTCACTGCTCTCCAAAGGTCCCTTCCAACTACTACCTGTGTGATACTGTGATACTTTCAAACTCCTTGTCCATAGTATTACTATGGACATATTATTACTACTATCATTTTTGCTAAATGATAGTAGTAATAATAATAATAAAAATGGTAGCTAAATATACTTCAGACTGCCAAACCCTGTGAGCACAGCTCTCCTTTTGCTTTGTGCTTCAGAACCTTCATCTCCGCTATGCAGCTCTACTACACGATCAGCATTTTATCTGCATGCAGAATTTCTTCTCCAATGGCCACTGGGGTGATGCTGATTTAGGAGGAGGGCTAGAAACCCCTTTGAGATTCCACCAGGATTCTGTGGCATCCGCTGATGATTTTGACTAATTTAACACTAAATGCTTGACTTTCGTTTAAGATTTCTGAACGGTGGCTTTGGTGTCAGGGCAGAATTTGTTTTGCTTACTTATTTCTAAAGAGTGACTTTGTTTTTAGGGCAGAATCTTAAGGGCAGCTAGTCAAGGTATGCCAAAGTCTTTGGAATCTCTGCCCTCCTCACTTAGTTGGGCAGAACTTGGCATCACTTCCTTGATGCAAGTTGATTTGTTATTTGGTTTGCTAGGATTCAGCAGGATTCCAGGCTATTGATTTCAATATCTGCCTGGTGTCAAGTCACAACAGTTTCAGTACCGTGTCACTGCCAATTAGGAGTTGGCAGGCTGTGGTATGTTCTCTTCTAAGAAGGCTGCTCCTGGAATATTGCAAATCTTTTCAAAATGCTGACGTTGAAAGACTTCCAAAAGAGCACTTTACACCTACACTATGTGCCTTACTACCCCAGATCAATAATATTTTGTTTAGTGAGATCCTTGCTTGCCTTTGTGCCTGCCTTAAGTGCAGACTCCATGCTGATTTTGACTATAGGCCCCTCAGTGCAAGAAGGACCTCAGGGAACTGCTTGTAAGAGTCCAGTGCAGAGCCAGGCAGTGGAAGATCTCCCTGTTGAAGAAAGGCTGAGGGAGCTGGGACTCCAGGCTGGAGAAGAGGAGCCTGGGGGTGACTTCATTCATGTTTATAAAGTTATTAAGGGCAGTGTTGGGGGGACAGAGCCAGGCTCTGCTCAGTGATGTCCAATGATAGGAAAGGGGCACTGGCTGCAAACTGGAGCAGAGGAGGTTCCATAGGAACATGAGGAGAAACCTTTTCACTGTGAGAGCTGCAGAGCCCTGGAGCAGGCTGCCCAGAGAGATTGTGGAGTCTCTTTCTCTGGAGACTTTGAAGACCCACCTGTGTGACCTGCCCTGGGTGATCCTGCTCAGGCAGGAGGGTTTGGACTCAATGATCTTTTGAGGTCTCTTCCAACCCCTACCATTCTGTGTTTCTGTGAAATCGTAGAATGCTGATAGGCTAAAGGAACTTCCATCAAGCAGCACAGGACCTTGTGTGTTGGATTTGATCATACTCATTCAGAATTTCAGCATTCTATAATAAAGCTGTCTCTATTTTCATGTAATTACACTTCAAGGCTTACAGGCATTTTAGACCAAATGTACTTGATCTTTTTTTCTCAGCTGCAGGTTGGCTCCCTAGGAGTCTTTTAAGAGTAGATGCTAGTCAAGGAGTTGTGGGCAAACATTTGGATTACAGAACATGTAATTTTATCCCATCATCATTACAGAGCTGGTGGATAAGAATGGGGAAAGAGGCTGGCAAGTAGAAGTGGTTGCTGATAGAAACAGCTTTATACAGAGGCTAGCAACATATGCACGTGTGAGGTTTGTGCCTCTTGTAATAGTGGTAGCAAAACTGATTCCTGATTTAAAACAGCAAGGCTCATTTCTCTCTATTGCTTAAATTAATCTGATGTTTTCTCCTCCAGAAGCCATGGTGTTCCTCTTAGAAAATGTCTGCTTCTGGGCAAGCTTTGTGTCTACAGTCTTGCAGTATAG
Organism: Psilopogon haemacephalus; assembly: GCA_013396835.1. Lineage (NCBI taxonomy): Eukaryota > Metazoa > Chordata > Aves > Piciformes > Megalaimidae > Psilopogon > Psilopogon haemacephalus. Next base: position 1,674,899 of record VWZI01019941.1, read on the forward strand.
TTGCAAATTGTCTGCCTTCATAAAGACAGGGTTTTACCAGAATGGTGAGGTGTGGCATGCCATGTTGTACCTGAGGAGTAAATTCTAAAGCCCCAAGTATGCTTCTTTCAAAGAAGGATTTGGTAGCAGACACCTTCAGCTGTGTTGGATGTAGAACTGCCCTGCAAAGTCAGGGTGCAGAATGCTTTGATGCTTTCAGTTCTGTGCTGACCAGAGAGCATAACATATAAATCTTTTGGGAAATCACAAATCTCTGTAACAAATACTGCAGGCTTTTCCCCACAGAGCTCTGCACTTTCTCAAGTGACACTTCCTCCTTCCCTGCTGTGATGATGGTATCTGAGAGTATCACAAGCACTTTACCAGCCTGGATCTTATGTGCAGAACTCAGGTTGTCTTCTGTGGAACTACAAAGTAGTTGTATATGGTGGGTTCATGCAAAGGGCTGTCTGTTCTCCCTGGTCTCCATGGCCTTGATGGGACAGAGCAACTTGAATGGATTGAGCTCTGTGACCTGAGAGCTTGATTTCTTATCATTTTTCATGACCCAAAAGGCACTACTGGAAAACTTGTGAGAAAGGAGGGGACATTACAAAGAGACAAGAAGAGAGAATGAAAAGGAAGGCTCCAGATGCTGGTTCTTCCTGACGAAAGTCCTTGGAATTCTTTAAGATTTATAGTGTAGTGATTTGGTTGCTCTTAGGAATTTCAGATGAGCCTTTAATGTCTTTAATGATGATAGGCTGAGAGATCTGGGGTTGTTCAGCCTGGAGAAGACTGTGGGGGGACCTTACAGCTGCCTTCCAGTACCTGAAGGGATCCTACAGGAAAACTGGAGAGGGATTTCTCATAAGGACATCTAGAGACAAGACAAGGGGGAATGGTTTGAAGCTAAGGCACAGCAGGGTCGGACTGGATCTTAGGAAGAAGTTCTTCAGTACAAGAATGGTGAGACTCTGGAATAGGCTGCCCAGGGAGACTGTGGCTGCCTCCTGCCTGGAATGTTCAAGGCCAGATTGGATGAGGCCTTGAGTGATTGACTCTAGCTGAGAGTCAATCCTGCCCATGGTGGGGATGTTGGAGGAGATGATCTCTCAGGTGTCTTCCAACTTGAGCCATTCTAGGACTCTATGATAGGATTTTAAATTAGGGTTTTATGTAGTTGTTCATGAATATGGAACTATTTAGCTAGGTCCTATTGACTCAACTTCAGAAGTAGGGCAAGCCTCATAACCTGCTGAATCTGAGCTTATTATTCAAGTGGGACTAGAAAATCAGAGAAGATCCAGGACAAATTAAATAACCTGCTGATTCTGACTGTGGAATTCACCTGGGCATATCTGCAGAGAAAAATACTTTTCATAAATCCAGATATTTATTGCCAGCACCATCAGCATCATTATTGTAATTATTCAGTGCTTTAATGCATGCTTCTGGACCATGCTGTGAGAGCAAAGTTTTACAACTAAGGTTGTTTTACATTTAGGGGGCTCTCATTTGTGGGGGAAAAAAAAATATATGTATATATATATCTGTTTTACCTCAAAAAACCCCAAACCCAAGCAGGCAGTGTATTCAGTCAAACTACTTTTGCCATTGCTACTACTGCACAGTGTGAAGAGTTGATTCTGACTTAGTGTTACAAACCAACGATGCTACAGAGATGTGCAACTTGCAGGTTGCTTTTAGTCTGGTAGAGTGTACAAAGTCTCAACATGAAAAATCTTCACTTTTTGGTCTAGAAAAAAAGGCCTTCCATTTGCTCAAAGGCAGAGGCACTGGGCTGAGTCATTTGACAGTGATGTCTTTTTCATAATTGACAGAGCAGGTGCCAGCTGTTATGGAGGTCATTGCTATTACACTAGCCAATTGGAGACAGTTCCAAAGTTTTGGAATGACATCTTGATTTCTGATGCAGAATGACCTTCATGTTGACCTTCTTTCTCTTCTCTGCTTATTAACTTTAACAGAAGATGGGAAAAAAAAAGAAATGAGACTTTTGTATAGATTTGTAGAATGGTTTGGGTTGGAAAGAATCTAAATGGTTATCTAGTTCCAAGCCCCTGCCGTGGGCAGGGACAATTCTCACTAGCTCAGGTAGCTCAGGGTCTCATCCAGCCTGGCTTTGAACACCTCTAGGGAGGGGGAATCTACAACCTCTCTGGGCAACCTGTTCCAAGGTCTCACCACCCTCACTGTAAGGAATTTCTTCCTAATCTCCAATCTAAATCTACTCTCTTCAAGCTTCAGTCTGTTCCCTCTTTTCCTATCACTTCAAGCCCTACTAAAAAGTCCCTCCCCAGCTCTCCTGTAGGCTCCTTTCAGGTACTGGAAGGGCTCTGCATGGCATCATGCCCTAGAAAAGGAGTGGAATTTCTTCAGGAAGTTTCCAGGAAGGTGAAGGCTGACAGAAGGAGATTACTCCTCCTGGTTGGCTTGCTGTGAGCTTGGTTTTCTCCACACTGTGTCTCATGAGAGGAGAGGCAGCTGAAAGTGATAGTTCTATACCAGTAGCTGCTTGCTATTTAATTTTCTAGACTCTCCTGGGGTGATACAAGAAAGATTTATAGATTATTTATCTAATAACTGGTCAATACTCTTCTGCTGCATCCTTCTGAGATGACTGTTGCTGAACTTTCCAGGAGCTGATTCTCTGTGAAGTTTGTTTTATGGGCTACTTACTGCAGAAAGAGAATTTCTGTGCTGTACTTACATTACAGTGAACATGAGGGGTTTCAAATTTTCAGAGATAAATTTGGGACTGTAACTCAATGTTTGACAAAGGATTTGTCTGGTTTGGTTAAACTTCCACTGAAGAATTCCGACTACAGATGTTGTGCCCTTCCGTAAAGCATTCCTGACTTCAGTGTTAGGAGGGAGACAGCAGCATTTTCCCACTGCTTCACAGTGGGCATTGGATTGGAAAGGATCCTCATGGATCATCTTTTCCAAGCCCCCTGCACACAGCAGGGACATCTCCAACTAGAGCAGGCTGCACAGGGACACATCGAGTCTGATCTTGAGTGTCTCCAGAGACAGAGCCTCAACCACATCCCTGGGCAGCCTGTTCCAGTGTCTCACCACTTTCACTGTGTAGAACTTCCTCCTGATCGCCAACCTAAATCTCCCCTGCTCCACTTTCAACCCATTGCCCCTCATCCTATCATCACAGGCCCTTCTAAACAGTCCCTCCCCAGCCTTTCTGTGGAACCCCTTCAGATACTGAAATGCAGTTCTAAGGTCTCCCTGGAGCCTTCTCTTCTCTAGGCTAAACAGCTCCAATTCTTTAAACCTGTCTTCATAGGAGAAGTTTCCCAGCCCTCTGATCACCTTTGTGGCCCTTCTCTGAACTCATTCCATCAGGTCCATGTCTCTGTTGTGTTGAGAGCCCCATAGCTGGACACAGTTCACCCAGAAGAAAGTACAAATTGAGTCTATTTCCTTGTTGACTCATAACTTAAGTAGTTTTCCATGAATGCTGTATCAGTTGTGATATTTTCCAGGAATTTGTATGTTTGCTTTTTTTTTGGTCACTGTTCTTGATCTGAAGTATTTGGAGGAGCAGCTGTGATGAAAATTAGTTACAGAACCTTGAACTTATGTGCTTTCCTTTCCAGCAGCTAAACAACTGAATGTGACATTATAATAAGTTGAGCAATGCAGCACAGTGTTTATTCTTATTTTTCACATTAGGGATTTTCAAACTCTGAAAGTTCCAGTGGCAGAGAAATGTTGTTGTAATAGGACTTTTGACCTGCTGTCCTGGCAGATCCACTGACAACCATGCTTTTATACTTGGAAAACTCTCAACATTCAGAGATGTTATCCTCCAATTGGCTGGACTCCATTCCCTTGTTTTAAATATCATTGCAATCATTAAATAAGGAGGACCTTCCTTTCACATACCTACATCATTCAAGGTTTTTAAGAGTCTGATGGTTAAAGCAATCTCTGCTATCCCCCTTTTTGATATCTGAGTCATGCTGGTGGATTTTGTACATCTCAAACTATGGGACCATATGCAACAGTGCAAGTAAATGACATTTTTTTATCTAATCTGTCTCCATGGGAAAGCCAAACACACCAGAGAATGGCTTAGACTGGAGGGGAACACTGGTAGGTGGTGATAAGGTCCCCTCTCAGCCTTCTCTTCTCCGGGCTAAACAGCCCCAGGTCTCTCTGTCTTTCCTCACAGCAGAGATATTCCAGTCCCCCAATCATCCTTGTAGCCTCTGTTGGACTCTCTTCAGCAGGTCTCTGTCTCTCTTGAACTGGGAAGCCCAAAGCTGGACACAGTATTCTAGGAGTGGTCTCAGCAGGGTACAGTAGAAGGGGAGAAGGACCTCCCTAGATCTGCAGGACACATTTTTCTTAATGTACTCTGCCCTGACACTATTACCAAGTTTACCAAAGGAAGCATTTAAAAGTGATGAGCTGTCAGGAGAAAAGCTACTGGATGATTTTCATTCCCTCTGTTTCTGAGTACCCATTATGTAATAATCTCTAATTACATGCTCACATACCACTTTTTCCTCAAGCTTTCTGCCTCATTCAGTGCATCATCTGGATAAGAAGTTCTTCAATATTTTGTTTTCTCCTTGCTGTTCCGTGGCTAGCCCTGAGCCTTATTTATCTTCCGTATTCAAACCAGCTCTGAAGAGAAATTATGCACTGTTCCCTAGGCTTTTCGTAACAACAATATCGAGGCTGCCACACAAATATTAGAAATTAGGCAATGCTCATGTAAGATGCCAGGTGCTATTACGCCAGCTGGAGAGGACAGAGGCAAGAGACTGCAGGTAAAAACAGAGTGTGCAAGCTGAGTGCTGCTGAGAACTTCACATGGATCACTGCATGCTCTAAGCATCCTCTGCACCTTCAAAGCACAGCTCACACTGACTTCCAATTCCAGGTCTGAGTGATCAGCTCTGCATATTCTGGGATATCCAGTGAGGCATGCCCCCTGAAGATGCTGGTGTCCACAGCAGCCTAAGAAATGACCCTGCAGAAAATGCCTACCCTTAAAAACCTGAACACTTCAGGTTGTGAAAGCTGAGACTGTTTAGCCTGGAGAAGGCTTGGGGGAGACTTTGTAGTGGCCTTTCAGTACCTGAAGAAGAAAGCTGAGGAAGGACTTCTCACAAGGGCTTGTAGTGTTAGCATGAGGGAGAGTGTACTGAAGCTTAAAGAGGACAGATTTAGACTGAAGATTAGGAAGAAATTCTTTCCAGTGGGGGTGGTGAGATGCTGGCACAGGTTGTCCAGGGAGGTTGCGGATGTCCCCACCCTGGAAGTGCTGAAGGCCAGGTTGCATGAGGCCTTGAGCAACCTGTTCTAGTGGAAGATGTCCCTGCCAATGGCAGAGGGGTTGGAACTATAAGATCTTTAATCTCCCTTCCAACCCAACCCATTCTGTATCCTCAAGGCAGTGTCCCCTTCCCCTTGATCTGTGCTCCCCTCCTCTCCTTCTTAGCCAGCAGCTTTGCGTTGCAGGGGCAGGTGTAGTGCTTGTTGGCACCACAGCTTTCTTCATTACTCAGTCACTGCTTAATGCTAAGAATAGAGCTCTTCTGTGTAGAGAACAAGCCAAGGAGGCTCTGGAGACAATTACATTAAAGTGTATAATTAAAGGCTATATCATAACATATATGAATACAGTTACGTAAGGAGCCTTATGTCTCCACGCTGCTATTTTTTGACTTTGCAACCTAAACAACTTTCTTTCAAGGTAGTAAAATACTCAGTGTGTGTAAATTTTTTTTTATAGACTTATTTAAAACACTGCTCCCACTCAGACATCCCAGCCCCAGCCTTTGTGTTTTCTGCTCTTTAATGAGGAAGCTTCTTTTCCAGAGGCACCATTCCAAGCAGGGATGTTGATGATGCACTGATACTTGCCATGCTCCAAATCTGGGTAGCTGGACCTAGCACAGGCTACAGAGATTCCAAGGACAGGGAAGACCTGGAGAGGTTGAAGCTGAAGTATGCAACTTGTTCAGGAGTTTCATAATAATATATAAGACATCTCCACTAACAAGATTTGACCATCAGGATAAGGGAAGTGATTCTCCCCCTCTGTCCCCTCATGAGACCCCACCAGGACCACTATATCCAATTGTGAGACTTCTACCATAAGAAGGACGTGGAACTGTTGGAGAAGGTCCAGAGGAGGGCACAAAGAAGATCAGAGGTCTGGGGAACCCTCTCTATGGAGACAGGTCATGTAAATTGGAGCTGTTCAGCCTGGAGAAAAGAAGACTGCAGGGAGAGCTCAGAGTAGCCTTCCATAGAATCACAGAATGGTTTAGGTTGGAAGGGACCTCAAAGATCATCTAGTTCCAACCCCCTGCCATAGGCAGGGGCCAGAAGAAGCTACAGGAGAGCTGAGGAGCAATTTTTCACAAGGCTTTGTAGTGACAGAATGAAGGGCAGTGGTTTTGAGCTGGAAGAGGACAGATTGAGACTGGAAATTAGGAAGAAATTCTTCCCAGTAAGGGTGGTGAGAATAGGTTGCCCAGGGAGGTTGTGGATGTCCCCTCCCTGAGGGTGTTCAACCTGTTTGTGCAACCTGTTCTAGTGGGAGGTGTCCCTGCCCATGGCAAGGGAGTTGGAACTGGATGATCTTGAAGGTCCCTTCCAACCCAAACCATGCTGTGACTCTGCGGACATTGTGCAAACGTATTTTTGAGAGCGATAGCAGCATGAGCAGATTCTGGTGAGTTTTCAAAGGCTTGGCAAAAGGCTTAACCCTGAAAGCCAAATTACTGCTGCCCAAGTGACTTTTATATTTCTGCTTCAAAATAAGACAAAAGTCAAAAGGAATCAGAATGGAAATGAAACTTCCTTAGAGTTCCCTTGGGGAGAAACTCCTGCTAACAGAAATGTCAGGTTTTCAGCTGAGATTTTGGGGCTTTTTTTTGGTGACTAAATCAAATATATTTTGTTTTAAGACTAAAATGAGGAGACTTCCCCACTATTCTGAGTCACTCTCGATTTTCATTAATTGCTATGCTTGATCTTCCTCTCCAGTGTGTCTGTGAAAGGAACGAGTAAATCAAGCCTCACTCAACATTGTTTTAATGTATTTCAGAACTGGGTTTTTTTTTTTTTTTTCCTCGAGGAACTAGTTGGAATTGAAAGTTAAAATCCTAAGCGGTGTATTTGCACACCTTCTCCCTTAGCGTTGCCACACAAAGACTTTATCTCAAAATACTTCCTGAGCTCTTCCTGTCAATTTTCTGTAGGAGGAATAGGAAAGCCATGAGCAATCTTAGGCACAGAAGAGCCAGAAATGAAATTCTTCTCTTTATGTTCACAGGATGTTAGGAGTTGGAAGAGACCTCTGGGCTGCCAGAGCAGGACCATAGAATCTAGCACAGATCACAGAGGAACACGGCATAGAATCATAGAATGTCAGGGGTTGGAAGAGATCCAAAGAGATCGTTGAGTCTAATCCCCCTGCCAGAGCAGGACCGTCCAGTCTAGCTCAGGTCACCCAGGAACACATCCAGACAGGCCTTGAAAGTCTCCAGGGGAGACTCTACAAGCTCTCTGGGGAGCCTGTGCAAGTGCTCTGTGACCCTTACAGTAATGAAGTTCTCCCTCGTTTTGAGGTGGAACCTCCTGTGCAGTAGTTCATGCCCACTACCCCATGTCCTGTCACAGGGCACAAGTCAGCAGAGGCTGTCCCCTCCCTCCTGACCCCCAGCCCTCAGATATTTATAAACATTTATTAGGTCCCTTTTCATTCTTCTCCTCTCCAGACTGATCATAGTTTAAGTATAGTCAAATGCTAGCTGCACTGCAGCATCAGAGGCATTTCATAGATCCATAGAATGGTTTGAGTTGGAAAATGACCTTTAAGATGATCCAGTTCCAAACCCCTGCCTTGGGCAGGGACACCTCCCACTAGCCCAGGTTGCTGAAGGCCTCATCTAACCTGACCTTCAACACCTCCAAGGAGGGGGCATCCACAATCTCCGTGGGCAACCTGTTCCACTATCTCACCACCCTCACTGTCAAGAATTTCTTTCTAATCTCCAGTCTGAATCTGCCCTTTTCCAGCTCCAATTATTCCCTCTTCTCCTGTCAGTACAGTAACTAACAGGATTTATTTTATATATATATATAATAGCAACATTAAATTATATGTATCAGTCTTTAGGGCCAGCTATTTGTGTTTTTCTCTACTGTAAATATTGTGCCTAGTTTGTAACCTTATTAGATTTGCCTTCAGAAATGCCTTTTTAAGTGAATAATAATTAGTTTAAATTCTGTCTGCTAATATGTTTTGTGCAAGCTCAGCTCCGGGTTCTTTTAGCACCTCCTTGTTGCATTTTCTAGAAGAACAATTGGCACTGCTGCTTCCTCAGGAAAGCTGCAATCCTGCAGGAAGACAGTACCAGTCAGAAATCCCAGTCCTGTCTAACATCCCTAAAGGCTGTTTTTAGCTAAGCAGTGAAGGAAGTATAATTTAATGTGCTCTGATTTTACCGTCACTTAAAATATGTCCCTAGCTCAGCAGCACTGCTCTGCAAAACCTTTTTTTTTTTCCTTCCTTCCCTTCTTTTGAAACCTGGAAGGTTGTATGCAAAGTGTGAAGCTAAACTTTGCCAGCTGAATGGGACTCTGGGGTCCCCAACGCAAGAGAGATGTGGACCTGCTGGAACAGGTCCAGAGAAAGCCACGAAGATGATCAAGGGGCTGGAGAACCTCTTCTGTGGGGACAAGTTGAGAGAGTTGGGGCTGTTCAGCCTGGAGAAAAGAAGGCTCCAGGGAGCAGCCTTCCAGAATCTGAAGGGAGCTGCAGGAGAGGTGGGAAGGGGCTGTTTACAAGGGATTGTAGCAGTAGGATGATGGAATGGATTGAAGCTTGAGGAGGGCAGGTTTTAGACTGGAGATTAGGACGAAATTATTAACAGTGAGAGTTGTTGGATACTGGAACAACTTTTCCAGGGAATTCAATCATGTCCTCTCCTTGGAGATGTTCAAGACCAGGCTGGATGAGGCCTTGAGCAGCCTGGTCTCGTGAAAGGTGTCCCTGCTAATGGCAGGGAGGTTTGAACTAGATGATCTTTAAGGTCTCTTCCAATCTAAACCATTTATGAATTATTTCTCCTTTGAAAAGTGGATCCTTTCATAAATGATTACATCAGATGAATGGTAGACATCTGGAATCATAAAATGGGAAAAAAAAAAGAGACATGAAGGACTAAGAAGTAATTAAGTACTGGAAATGGGATTTGGAATTGCTATTTTATTTTCAGAATTCTATTACAAGTTCTTTATATATCTCTAGTATTTAATCTCCCTCTCAGTTTTTCACCCTTAAAATAAGGGTAATAATATTCACTGTCTTCCTTCCATTCCCTGCCTGTTTTGTTTGGTAATGTCTGAGATTTCGGAGCACATTTTGCTGTATTCCACCAATACCTACTGCAAGAGAAGTGGATCTTACTTAGGCTTTGAGGTGCTATGTATTCTATAGGTGTTGAGCTGTAGTTCAGATACAAACAACATGGGAGCAAAAGCATTTTTCTTTTCTGTAGTTTAAGGTATTCCAGGTTCTTGCTGTACTCATCTATTTTCTTTACAAGTAAATGCTCTTCTTTGGAATCTCCTCTTTTGGGCCTGGTTTGTGTTTTGTTTTTCATAGCATAAAATGGCAACAAGAACAGGTTGCCCAGGGAGGCTGTGGATGGTCCCTCCATGGAGATCTTCAAGGCCAGGTTGGATGAGGCTGTGAGCAAACCTGGTCTAGTGGAAGGTCTCTCTGCTTATGGCAGGGGGTTGGAAGTAGATCATAGAATCACTCAGGGTTGGAAGGGACCACAAGGATCATCTAGTTCCAAGCCCCCTGCCATAGCCAGGGGCACTCTACCCTAGGTCAGGCTGGCCACAGCCTCTGCCAGCCTGGCTTTAAACACCTCCAGGAAGGTGATCCAGACCACCTTCCTGGGCAACCTGTTCCAGGCTCTCACCACTCTCACTGTGATGAACTTCCTCCTCACAACCAGTCTAAAATGATGATCTTGAAGGTCCTTTCCAACCTAAACCATTCTGTGAATCGGTGAATGTGTTAAGATTAATGCATCCTTGGGTAAAATGGTGCTGATTTATAAAGGGGTCTTTACCAAATATTGCCCCAAATGATTATTAATTTTGCCTCCTTTACAAGCAAAAGCAAAGATGCTTTGTGAAAATTATCTGAAAGCCTACTCAAGTACATGGAAAATTGCATTTTTGTTGCCATATGTAGCTGAGAAAAGAGAGTTTTCTCAGGTGTGTTTCACTCTTGAGTACAATTGCATGAAGGATTTGGGAGCTTTCCAGCAGAAAGTGTTCACAAAATGTCATGGACTGTAAAGCTTTGTACTTGCAGAAAACTAGTTGGAGGGGAAACAGTGATTTTCATTGCTACCTGGGCACATAAAGCCTGTGCTGAGCAATACAGGTTGATTGGCTAGGAAGGAGGAGAAAATCACTTCCAAGGGCTTCTAGCATTTTGCTTCTTCTGTCAGTAGGAATTAGCCTACAAGCATGAGGTGAATTTGTTCAGTTGTATTTGAATTGGAATGAAGACCTGTAGTGGTAGGACAAGGGGCAATGGTTTTACAGTGGAGCAGGGGAGATTCAGGTTGGACACCAGGAGGAAGTTCTGCGCAGTGAGGGTGGTGCAACACTGGAACAGGCTGCCCAGGGATATGGTTGAGGCCCCATCCTTGGAGACATTCCAGATCAGCCTTGCTGTACCCCTGGGCAGCCTGCTGTAGTTGAAGATGTCCCTGCTGAGTGCAGGGGGGGTTGGACAAGCTGACCTTTGAGGGTCCCTTGTAATTCACTGCAACCTGTGAATCCATGAATCATTAATGGAAAACACAAAAAAAAGAACAACATAAGAAGGCAAAACCCTGAACAGCTTATTGGGGATTGCAGTGCTATATTACTGGCTGGAGCAATGCCAAATGGTTTATTTTCTCTTCAAAATCGTTTGATTATGATATTTTAATGTCGCTAAATAGCGGGGGAATATGGAATCTGTGGCTTTGAAGACCATCATATTACTCTCACCCCTCCTCTGGAATAGATAAATTTTTGTTACAGTTTACAGGGGTGCTCAAACATGTCTTAAAATGGAAGCAGCCATAAACAGAACATTTTGTGAGCTTTCCTAGGTGCACAGAGGGACAATTTTCCAGAGCGCAGAGTTCACTTTTTCACCTCTCACAATCTGTATAGAATTTTGCTGACAAAGTTTCTTTTGTGCCTTTGGTTCCTATAGAGTTATAGAATGGTTTGGGTTGAAAGGGACAATCAAATGTCACCTAGTCCAACCCTCCACCGGTCAGCAGGGACTTCCTCCAGTGGGCCAGGTTGTTATACCAGGACAGAGAAACTTTCTGGTACACTGCAAAGGTATTTCCTAATATTGCTAAGATACAGGAGAATACAGGGGAAAATAGTATCTAATTTCTTCTATGGTCCACTGCCAGACTACAAGAGATGCAGATTAAATGTTGTATCTCATAGCATGGCTGATGTTGGAAGGGACCTCACAGATCATCTTCAACCTTCCCTGCCATGGGCAGGGATGCCTCTCAACTAGGCTTGGCTGCCCAAAGCCTCAGCCAACCTGGCTTTGAACACAAACAAGGAGAGGGCATCCACAACCTCTGGGCAACCCATTCTAGTATCTCACCACCATTGCACTGAAAAACTTCTTCCTAAGATCCAGTCTAACCCTGCTCTCCCTCAGCTTCAAACCATTCCCCCTTGTCCTATCTCTAGACACCCTCATGAAAAGTCCCTCTGCAGCCTTCCTTTAGGACTCCTTCATGTATTGGAAGGCAGCTCCAAGGTGTCCCCAGAGTCTTCTCTTCTGCAGACTGAGTCCCTCCAGCTTGCTCAGCTTATCCTCATAGCAGAAGTGCTCCAGCCCTTGTGACCTTCCCTTGGACTCTCTCCAATAGCTCTGTGTCCTTTTTATGTTGGGGACACCAAAACTGGATGCAGTATTGGAGGTGTGATTGCAGCAGAGCAGAGTCTAGGAGTAGAATCCCTTCTCTTGTCCTGCTGCTCACACTCCTCTGGCTGCCTTCTGGGCTACATGAGGGCACTGGTGGCTCCTGGGGAGCATCTCAGCAACCAACACTCCCGAGTCTCTTTCTTTAGGGCTACTCTCAACCCACTCTGCACCCAGCCTGGATTTGTTGCTGGTAGGGACAATAAATAAATTTCTTGGAAACGTTTACTCATCTCTCTCAACATTTTGTATTCCAGAAAGCCAAATATTTACAACCTCTAGTAAGCTGGTGCCAAAAATCTGTTGCTACCTTTTTAAGTGCTTGAGAGTGCAATAAGATCAGCTATCTTCAGCAATGGGCTTGGACAAAAGAAAATAGGTTCAGTTGCTTTAAAAGAGCATAAAATACATATTTTCTTTGGGGGGAAATGTGTGAAAGGAATTTTTTTCCCCTCTATTTAATCTATTTTTCAAGGTAGACTGTAGGGCATTTCTCGTTCAGCAAGTGGTAAAGCAGCACTTTTTTGTCTTTTTATTTTTGGGTAAAAAAAAAAACAAAAAAAGAAAGGCTCATGTTTTATTCTGCCCAAAATGCTTGCTTAGGAAGAAAATGTCTGATTTTTTTTGGGTGTAATCCATGGAGTCATTTCTGTGCCCTTGTCACAGAAGAGTTTTTAGCTGACACAACAGAAATGTGGGGGTATTTAAATGAAATATGGCAGTGAAGGAGATAAGCCCATGTATTTAGTCAGGATTGAGCAACTTGGTCTAGTGTGGGGATGTCCCTGCCCATGGCAGGGAGTCTGAGTAGGTAATGTCTGAGGTGCCTTCCAACCTCAGCCATTCTGTGATTCTAGGGTATCCTTTTGCCTCTTTTAAAAGCCTGCAGACTATGCCTAGATTGCAAGCTGTGAAAAATAGAGTAGAATTCAAAGCCTCATATCCAATGACCACTCATAGATTCCTGGGTTTGTAGAGTGGCTTGGGTTGGAAGGGATCTTAAAGATCATCCAGTTCCAAACTGCTCTGCAGAAAGCAGTGACACCTCTCACTAACCCGGGTCACTCAAGGTCTCATCCAGCCTGGTCTTGAACACCTCCAGAGAGGGAGCAGCCACAACCTCCCTGGGCAACCTGTTCCAGTGTCTCACCACTTTCACTACAAAGAATTTCTTCCTAATCTCCAGTCTAAATCTGCTCTCCTCAAGCTTCAATCCGTTCCCTCTCATCCTATCACTACAGACCCTTGTCAATAGTCCCTTCCTAGGGTCTCTTGTAACCCCTTTCAGGTACTGGAAGGCTGCTCCCTGGAGCTTGCTTTCCTCCAGGGTGGACAGCCCCAACTCTCTCAGCTTCAGGAATTCCCACCAAGATTTTTTTTTTTTTTAATTCATCTAAGAATAATACCAAAACAGTGAGTGATGTTTACACCACATGACAGGGATGAAATACATAAATCTCTGATTAGTTTATCTTGTCACAAACTCTGTGTCCTCTTCTCATCATTTCCACTGAGCAGTAAATTGTACTGTTACAATTCCATTCTGGGACCAGCCTGAGATAAAAACACCACCCAAAACCAGTTTTCTCCTTCCTCATAAGTGGGGCTATTCAGTCTGGAGAAGAGGAGGCTCCCAGGTGACCTTCTTGTGGCCTTCCAGCATCTGAAGGGGGCCTACAAAAAAATCTGGGGTGGGACTTTTTAGGCTATCAGGTAGTGCCAGGACTAGGGGGAATGGAGCAAAGTTGGAGGTGAGGAGATTCAGACTGGACATGAAGAGGAAGTTCATCACCATGAGAGTGGTGAGAGCCTGGAATGGGTTGCCCAGGGAGGTGGTTGAGGCCCCATCCCTGGAGGTGTTTGCAGCCAGGCTGGCAGAGGCTGTGGGCAGCCTGATCTAGGGCAGGGTGTCCCTGCCCGTGGCAGGGGGCTTGGAACTAAATTATCCTTGTGGTCCCTTTCAACCCTGATTGATTCTATGATTCTGGTTTATCTTGTCACAAACTCTGTGTCCTCTTCTCTTTTCCACTGAGTAGTAAATTGCACTGTTACAATTTCATCCCGGGACCAGCCTGAGATAGAAACAGCTCCCCAACAGTTGTCTCCTTCCTCATAAGTGATGATAATATGCTAACCTTCAGGTATCTCAGTTCTGCAGGTCTTTTATTTGAAGACTGGATTTGATTTTTTTTTTCAATTCACTCCTCTTTGTCAGTGGATTTGTGTTGTACCTGATTCCTGCCTGGAATTGCTTTCTCTCATGAAAAATACTAAGAGGTTTGGGTTTTCTTGCCCTAATCCCTATACAAAGATGTGAAGGACGAATAGATTGTTTTTGGGTGAAATATCATTCTGCTGTATTTTTAGAAATATCATTATAGGGAAATCTTTCATGAGCTCCCTGGCTTAAACAGTACCACTCTCAAAACTGCCGTGAGGATAGGCTGAGGGAACTGGAGTTCTTCAGCCTGGAGAAGACTGCTGGGGGTGACCTTAGAGCTGCCTTCCAATGCCTGAAGGGATCCTACAGGAAGGCTGCAAAAGACTTTTCATGAGGGTGTTTAGAGGCAGGATGAGGGGGAATGGTTTGAAGTTGAGGGAGAGCAGGGTTAGGCTGGATCTTAGGAAGAACTTCTTCAGTAGGAGGGTGATGAGACTCTTGAATAAGCTGCCCAGGAAGGTTTTGGATGCCTCTTCCCTGTTTGTGCTCAAGACCAGGCTGGATGCTTGAGAAGCTGAGTCTAGTAGAGAGGTGTGCATGCCCATGGAGGAGGGTTTGGGGTAGATGATCTTTGAGGTCCCTTCCAGCCCAAGCCATTTTTTGATTCTAGGACTATATGTCTCCATGGCTCTATGATTCCATGACTTCATAGTGCTGTGACACTATAACTCCATGGCTCTATCAGTATTTGCAATCCATTCAACATAGAAGACTCAATTGGTTCCCGGGTTCTGTACTCAATACATTTTTACTCTGAACCCTTCATTGCACTTCCTGGCAATTTTGTGATTCACATGGTTGGGCTGTGGAATCATTGGCATAGTTTCACCCATTCCAGTGCATGTGAGCAGGGTTAGTGATTTATAGAATCAGTCAAGGTTGGAAGGGACCACAAGGATCATCTGCCGTGGGCAGGGACACCCTACCCTAGATCAGGCTGACCAGAAAGCCTGAGAGCTCTCTTAAGTCAAATAATGAAAGAAGCAATTTGTCATAATTTTGTCTCATCATGACTTTAAAGTGTTTTTGCCTGAAACATGTCCTCATTGTATCATAGAACACTTTGAGTTGGAAGGGACCTTAAAAATCATCTAGTTGCAACTTGCCCACCATGGGCAGGGATCCCTCCCACTGCAGCAGCTTGTTCAAGGCCTTATCTTTGCATTTGTTTTGCTGGTATTTGCATGTGAAAGAAAGGGAGGACAAATTGAAGTTATCTAGTCTGCCAAGGGAATGGAGGCACATTTTTATTCTTCAGTATGTCACCTAGATCTAGAGAGAAGTCCTAAGGAGTTTTAGTTTGTTTTTTACGGGAGGACCTTACTGATTTGGCTGCTCCAGGAAGGAATACTTTTTTTTTTTGCTCTTCTGGTTTTGAGAAACCAGAATACTGTTCTCTGAATGAGGCTGGGTCTGATTTCTTGCTGAGTGATTTAGTATTAATTAAAGCTCAACAGAAGAAGAAATTCTACACCACCTCCTGATCTCTGCAGCGATGTATTCTTTAATACCCTAGCAGATGAGGGCCTTGCAACGGCAGCTCCATTACAATTTTCCGTAAAAAGAAAATAAAATAGTTGTTAAGTTCGGTATTTATGGTCCATTTATGGGGGAAGAATGTATTCAGAAGTAAGATTTCCTATGAGGGGATTACAAATTAGCCATGATAAAGAACGCTCAAAGGAGAATTCTTGCACAGTGCGTAGGAAATGGAAGCAAGGACTTTATTTTGTGGAGCATTTCTCAATGGTTATGATATGCTTGTTCCTTTGAAGAGATATGAATCAGAGGAGCACCTCTGTTATGGAGACAGGCTGAAAGAATAGTGGCTCTTGAGGCTGGAGAGAGAAGGCTCCAGACAGACCTTGAAGCTGCATTTCTGTATCTGAAGGAGACCTACAGGAAGGCTGAGGAGGAATTGCTTAGAAGGACCTGGTGGTGACAAGACAAGGGCCAATGGTTTGGAAATGGATCAGGGGAGATTTAGGTTGGACAGCAGGAAGAAGTTCTGTGCAATGAGAGTGGTGAAATATAGCCCAGTGATGTGGTTAGAGGCCCCATCCCTGTAGATATTCAAGGTCAGCCTTGACATGTCCCTGGGCAGCTTGATCTGGTTGGAGGTGTCCCTGCTGAGTGCGGGGGCATTGGACAAAATGGCCTTTGAGGATCTCTTCTAACCCAGTGCAATCTGTGTGAAATTGGTAGAAGAGTTGTGTCAAAGAAAATTTTTAAAAAACCCAAACCAGCTGAAATTAAAAAAGTGTCTCTCTATAGAGATCCATCAGACTTTTGAGTGCCAAAGTGAAGGAGGTGTTTGAAGCTCACTGATTACAGGTCAACACTGAGGCAAAAAAAAAAAAAAAAAAAAAAAAAAAAAAAACAATAATAATAATTAAAACCAGAAAAAAACATGAAACTAACATATACTTCATATTATCTGTTCTATCTATTTTGANAATAGGATTCATGGCTCTGTAAGAGATGAGACTGCTGGAAATTCAGCACCAGAACTTTCCAAGGGATGAGCCTTTCAAACTGGCCATTTCAATGAGTAGCCATTCCTGAGGAAACCACCAGGCAAGGTAACCATATGGTCAGTCTGGAGCATGTGAAAAAATAGTAGTAAAGCAGCAGGGTGCCCCTTGGACTATATATTGTTTTAGTCAGAGCAGGTGTTTTCATATTTCATGTAATTACTGACCAAGAGCTAGTAATTGACAGTAATGTTAAGGTCAGAACTTGGTACCTGAATTCCTATCTCCTTGGGAAGGTCAGCCTATAGGGGAACACTTTTATCAAGACTATCCTGAAACAGAATCTCTGCACAGGACAAGATTGTTCTGTTTCATGTTTATTTGATCCTCTATTAAATAAAGAAGGGCTCCCCACCCTGATTCTGGTGTTCCCAGTGTAAGAAGGACACAGAGCTGTTGGAATGAATCCAGAAGAGGCCACAAAGTTAATCCAAGGGCTGGAGCACCTCTGCTATGAGGACAGGCTGAGGGAGCTGGGGTTGTTCAGCCTGGAGAAGAGAAGACTACAGGGGACACCTTAAAGCTGCCTTCCAATACCTGATGGGATCCTAGAGGAAGGCTGCAGAGACATCTCTGACTACAAAATCACAGAATTGTCAGGGTTGGAAGGGATCTCAAGTGTTATCTAGATCCAACCCCCAGCCATGGGCAGGGGCACTTTCCAGTAGACCAGGTTGCTCAAGGTCTCATCCAGCCTGGGCTTCAACCACCTCCCTGGGCTACCTGTTCCAGTGTCTCACCATCCTCATGGTGAAGAACTTCTTCCTAACATCTAATCTGTATCTCCCCTCCACTAGCTTGTATCCATTCCCCGACGTCCTGTCACTACGTGAAACCCTAAAAAGTTCCTCCCCAGCTTTCTTGTTTGCCCCCTTCAGACACTAGAAGGCCACAATAAGGTCTCTGCAGAGCTTTCTCTTCTCCAAACTGAACAACCCCAACTCTCTCAGCCTGTCCTCATAGGAGAGGAGCTCCAGCTCTCTGATCATCCTCGTGGCCCTTCTCTGGACGTGTTCCAGCATGTCCAGATCTTTCTTGTAATAGGGGTGGACTTCTGAATGTGTGTATCAGAGCAACCACAGAGATTCTTCTATTAGGATGTAAGTCCATTGTAGTAGAAGGTAAAGTTTGTTCTCATGTCAATCTAAACTCGTGCCAAATGATTAGATTTGGCTCTGCACCGGGTGAAGGGTGGACCTGTGTGTTGGTGATTGTTTCATCTGAATGGAACAAATGTAGTTTGAAAGGCAGTGCTTTGTATACATAGTGCATGGCTGCGAGCTCTAACGTGGTTCCAATTTGTGTTAATCTCATGATGCAGCTCGGATTTGAACCGCAACAAATTTCATCTTCTAGGAAGATAGCAAATGAGTTGGCCCAGGTTTCATTACAGCAGCATTAAAGGCCTTCGGGTCAAATCAAACAGCAGTGCAGATGCCTTGGGCACCTTGCTGTTGGTTTTTGGATGTGTGCTTCCCAGTGGCTCTGTTCACAATTGCATGCCAAAAACTGCCACCTAGTATCTGTTCAGCACTTAGAATCATAGAATCAGCCAGGTTGGAAGAGACCTCCAAGCTCATCCAGTCCAACCTAGCACCCAGCCCTAGCCAATGGCACTAAGTGCTCCATCCAGGCTTTGCTTGAACACCTCCAGGGACAGCGACTCCACCACCACCCTGGGCAGCCCATTCCAATGCCAATCACTCTCTCTGTGCAGAACTTCCTCCTAACATCCAGCCTATACCTCCCCTGGCACAACTTGAGACTGTTCTCCTCGTTCTGTTGCTGGTTGCCTGGGGGAAGAGCCCAACCCCACCTGGCTACAATCTTCCTTCTTGTAGCTGCAGACAGCAGTGAGCTCTGCCCTGAGCCTCCTCTTCTGCAGGCTGCACACCCCTAGCTCCCTCAGGGCTGTTCTCCAGCCCCCTCCCCAGCCTTGCTGCCTTTCTTTGAACACCTTCCAGCACCTCAACATCTCTCTTGAATTGAGTGGCCCAGAAGTGGGCACAGCACTCAAGGTGTGGCCTGAGCAGTGCTGAATACAGGGTCAGAATAACCTCCCTGCTCCTGCTGCCCACCCTGTGCCAGGCCAGGCTGCCGTTGGCTCTCTGCTGGCTCCTGTTCTGCTGCTGTCTCCCAGCTGTGTCCTGGTTTGGGGCCATCATCTCCCTGGGGCTGGAGGACAGAAATGCCTCTTAACCCTTTCCAGCAGTAAGAACGAGGACACTGCACACCAATTGGAAGTTTGAGGAGGAATTCTATTTACAAGAGCATAGATATAAAAGGCAATTGGGTAGAATGATGTATGAAGTCCACTCGGCCCAAACTGGGTCCGTCGGGCTGAGGGCAGGCTGAAACCGCCCCCAGGCTGGGCTCTGCAAGGATGCAGCTCAGCTCCCTGCCAGCCATCTCCCCACCAGCCCTGGGAGCAGAACAGGCTCTTCTTGGACAGAAGTCAAGGTAAGGAGGGCAGGGAAGACATGAGTCAAGTCAGGCACTATCAGGCTGAGGGACCTGGGACTTTTTAGTCTGAGGAAGAGAAGAGTGAGAGGGGATTTAATCAATGTTTGTAACCATCTGAGGGCTGGGCAGGAGGGCAGGGACAGGCTCTGCTCACTTGCTCCCTGAGGTGGGACTAGGAGCAATGGGTGTAAGTTGCAGCACAGGACGTTTGACCTCAACACAAGGGGGAACTTCATGACTGTAAGGGTCACAGAGCACAGGAACAAGCTCCCCAAAGAGTTATGGAGTCTTCTTCTCTGTAGATGTTCAAGGCCTGTCTGGATGTGTTCCTGTGTTACCTGAGCTAGATTGTCTGGTCCTGCTGTGACAGGGGGGTTGGACTCGACTATCTCCTTGGGTCCCTTCCAACCCCTGACATGCTGTGATCCTGTGACCCTCTAAGCTGTGATACTGGAAGACAGAGCAGAATAACAATATTACATACCCTGGGATGAGCAGGTCCATGCCCCTGGGCAGTGCCTCCGTCCCTGTGGTTTTGCTTAAGGGGGACCTAGGATCCCTCAAACTGCCACAGGCTGTCAGCTGCACTCAGTTCACTACAGAACCTCCTTCTCTTTCCCTTCACACACCACTCCACTCAAAGATCTGTGTTACTATCTGCTGCTAGTATTATTTTTTAAATGAATACAATACTCCTCTGCTGTTGATCACATTTCCCAGCCGTGACAGGATGTCTGAGCTGCTCATGCAGTTTCCTTTTAGCATTCCCCACTTAGCACATTGTCTGATTTGCATTGCTGATTTTTGTTTTTTTTTTCCTTTAATATTGAACCACATTCCACTGAAATTTCCTCCCTCGGATATTTCGTTCTTACACTAAGCCAGAGTTCCTTATCAAATGATATTTAACACATTGATAAAGGAATGTACGGAGCAGGTGTAATTGGTTTCTGATGGCCTCTTTTACTGTGGATGGCCCTGACAGTTTCGAAGGGTTCGTAGGAAATATTTTATTCCTTTCCAATCTCATTGAGTGCCCTACCTCTCCCCTCACTGCTGTTTCTGTTCTTTAGAAGCAGTTTGTTTCCCATCTCTTCATTTCCCAGCCACTCCACCACCTCCCTGGGCAGCCTGTTCCAATCCCTGACTGCTCTTGCAGCAAAGAAATTTTTCCTGGTCTCCAACCTAAATCTCCCCGTGTGCAACTTCAGGCCATTTCCTCTAATTCTGTCACCTGAGACCAACCCCCAGCTCACTCCAACGTCCTTGCAGGGAGTTATAGAGAGCAGTGAGGTCTGCCCACAGCCTCTTCTCCAGACTAGACAGCTCCAGTTCCCTCAGCCACTGGATGATTTTAGAGATCTTTTCCAATGGAAACAATTCTGTGATTCAATGTGTGGTAGTCCTTTCCCATTTTCAGTGCTGTGGGCCTCTTCATAGGATCATAGAGTGGTTTGGGTTGGAGGGGACCTCCAAAGGTCACCTAGTCCAACCTCCCACAATGAGCAGGGACATCTTCTGCTAGATCAGGTTGCCCAGAGTCCTGTCAAGCCTCTCCTTGAATATCTCCAAGGATGGAGCCTCAATTGTCTCCCTGGGCAACCCATTCCAGTGTTCCACCACTATCATGGTAAAGAACTTCATAAAATCATAGAATGGTTTAGGTTGGAAGGGACCTCAAAGCTCATCCCATTCCAACCCCCCTGTGCCATAGGCAGGGACACCTCCCACTAGAACAGGTCACTCAAGACCTCATCCAACCTGGCCTTGAACACCTCCAGGTAGGGAGCAGCCACAACCTCCCTGGGCAACTTCCTTTCAGCCTTTCCAGTTTCCCCCCATCCTGTGATTTCTCTAAAGGCCTGATTAAGGGATTTGCTGTTCAAGAGGCTTACTCTTTTTCACTCAGTTTATTTATTCTCTGCCTTTTTTCCTCCTCCAGATCACTGTCTCTGGCCTGTGGCCACTCCCTATAATGATTTCTTCCTCGCCCACAGTGAAAGCTTTGAAGTTGTGTGTGAAGAAGTAAACTCTTTCTACCTTGAGGAGTAATTTAATTGAACTTCTTTTTCTTGCTGTCTCCTAAGGTGGGATTTAGATAGCTTTAACGTGGCAGTGTGTTGTAATGCTGCCTAATGTGATACAGAATACACTTCATTAAACATAGATGGTAGAGTTTCTTATAAGTGCACCTAGAAAGTGACACAAATGGAGCAGCACCAGCACCAAAACCTCCTGCTCAAACGTGCTCGTAAAGTGCAGTATCAGGGAGCTCTCCTGTCTTGTAAAGCAGATTGAAAACAAAACTCGAACGCGAGTTACATTGGAAAGGTTTAAATTAAATTGCCTACAGAAGCTATTTTGGGTGCCCAGGTTTGGATTCCCTACAAAAGCAGCATGTGTTTGTTTCCTAGTGCAGCTGCTGTTTCTTGTCCTTTGAAGTGAGGCTGAAACGTGCAGGCAGAGAAGCCTCAGCAGCTTTGCAGAGGTACAGAAAGTGCTGCGAGACAGACGTCTGCCTGGGTCTTCTATGAAATGCAATTGCCTGTGAAGATCAGCAGATAAAGTGAACACCATTTCATTCTGACTGATTCTGAAGGCCATTCACATTTGCACCTCTGGTCAGAAAGCTAACTTTGTTTTTATCTCGCTGCTTTATCACTTCACTCACAGAGAGGTCCAACCAAGCCATTAAGAAAAGAAAAAAAAAAAAAATCTTGATCGG